>OX336365.1:66249159-66470625 GCA_946902895.1 Fragum fragum | reverse complement strand
TAGTTACGACGTTTAAGTCGCCAAACCAACACAAAGGTTAACAAAAATGACGCCCAATGTCGGGGTTGATTACTTAGGTCCAGGCTGAATTAATGATTTGATGGGTGGGTTAATTCTTTGATTGAAAGCCGCGATTGGTCAATTATATTTGCGTTTTCTAATGTTCATCCTGCATTTGTGGGAAAAAGAACAGAAAGAAAATTTTTCTTTCATTGACGAAATGACCTTGTGAAGTCAAGAAGAAAAAAAATGTGGCAATTAATGTTTTCGTCGAAGAATTCAGAATTCAATAGGATTCCATTTAACGACCCGCCCTTGTGGATTTATTGCCATTCCTGGTTTTAAGTGCTCTAATTCAAAATATGTCGGGTCATTACAACAAGGTTGTCTGTATGAAAGCATGTTCAATAGCAATCCTCACAGAGGAGGGAACTCCTTGCTGTTTAGCATTTGTACAACTTGCCGATTAATCATATGTATAATCTTTCTTAATTTCTGTTTTTCGCACAATGTTTTCTACCCAAAATGGAATTTATTTTTCGAATAAAGCTACCTTTAAACTGTCGATTGCACCCCATTTTAATTTTGACTAACATAAAAACTATGACCTCCTGTAATAGGTTAACCCTTTCCTGGACAAACACTAGATTTTACGTCACTGTGATTTTATTGAAAAACATTGCGGAAAAAGAAGAAATTGCTTGTGACAAACAAAGCAATGTCTTCTCTTTCCTCAATATTTCCTCACCTGTAAGTTGGTTTATTTTCAAATTGCACCCAATCTTCGTTGTCGTCTGCAATCTCTTTCAATTTGGACCAGTCTTCAATTTTCAAAAAACGGGAAAGGGTCAAAATGAATATTATGGTAACATAGTCAAGGCACAGCACAAGTTACACGATAATTATTTCGTAGATGCGCAAATTGGGAAAGGGTGTCTCATAATAACAAAGATCGATTCTTTCACTTTTACATTTTTTTTTAAATGTCGATATATTTCTATTCATTTTCCGCCTAAAATAAACGAGGTCATGCTAAAATTTATATCAGAAGAAAAGAGAGAAGACCTCTGAACGTTATATCACTGTAGCAGTGTTATGCTCCCAAACTGTCCGGCGTCCGTCGTGTATCAATAATATCTGTAAATGATGTTCCTCCGAAAATCGCTGGACTAAAAGAATGGCTGGCATGGCAACAAAAATCAAAATAAAGATGACAATAATATCTATCCTCCTATAGACTGTAATGTTTAGAACTTCGATACTTTGCATGGAGCATCAATTCATCAAACACTTTGAAAATTGTTATAACAATGACCCCTTGGTCACCAAGTGGCGGAGTCAAAAGAAAGGGGCTATTTAGAAATTTAAGAAAAGATGATTTTTAAATGACATTTTTTTCCAAAACCGATATTCATATTTTAGCTTATTTTTGAAGGAATATTCTATTATGTACTCTCCTTTCAGATTGGTAAAATAATCAACAAATTAAAAAAATGAAAAATGTACAAAACTACTATAGAAATAAAAGTTAAATATTGACGAATCTATTAAAATATTCTGGTCCCGAACAATGCATTGACCAATCGCGGGTGCCAATCAAATATTCGGTCAGCCATTGAAATCGTTCAATTTGAGCAGTAGTGAGTTTTGGACTCAAACAATGGTCGCCATTTTTGTTAAGCTTTTTAGCTGGTACAGCTTATTCAAGCTTTATTTTCGACGTTTAGATCGCCATTCTCCTTTTTTGTTACATGGTTCTTTCCATAAATTTCGCAAAATAACGTCTTTAAATATCGAAGCGGAACTCCAGTCGGAGTCAATTGGCGGGGCCAGCGATTGGTCAAAAAGGCCTAGAACCTTAAAGCTTTATACGGGGCATACGTTTACCGAGTTCTTTTAAACTGTTAATATCATGACCTAATGGTAAAGAGGGGCAGAGCCACGAGGTTAGGCCAGTGGAAGGATGTTTGCCTAAAGACTGTACCACCCTTTATGTGACATGTGCACAACATAAATTACTTTCAATATACATCCAAATCAGGACAAACACGCTATAGATATATCAAATGCCACTACTGTATAGTTTAACCGATTATCAGATGGCAACATTTTAGACTGGTCCAAGTTTAAAGGAGTTACCTACAACAATGTAAAGTTTATCGAATTCTAGATTTAATTAGACTGTACAAAATTGAAAGAGGTTTTAGACGACAAAAAGTGTTCGTTTAAAGTGAAAGAAATGGGCAATTGATGTCAGAAATAGCTTGTTACCAGTAGTTTTTTTTTTTTCTCAAAATGTTTTACAAGGATATATCTCTTTGGCGCGTAAAATGAAAGATTGTATGGTAATGGGTTAATTACACATGTGCTAACAGTATAGACTGGGTCGCCCTTCACCACAAAAATTTGAGTGCGTGCTTTATAGAAATGCTTATAGGGGGTATTATGAATGTACATTGTAGATGGTCAAGTTGCCAAGGGTTTTAACAAGTAAGCCTTGTAAATTTAAATAAAACTAACTTAAAGATAAACAAGTTCATATTACGAGCCGCAGTACATCACAAAGTGTGGGATAAATCAGATATTTAGGCCGAAATTCGGATTCTTCTTGCCTATCAATACATCCAAAATCTGACCAGATCTCACATATCAGCAATAAAATGGGAGTTCCTAATTAGATGAATCTTTTTGAAAATGTTGGCATCAAAAAAGAAAGTTGGTTACATGTATTTGAAGTTTATTGTTACCTCCCTAATTATGGTAACACATATTCTAGTATTGATGACCTAATCATTAAAAGAGCCGCGGCCATAGCACAGATGGTAGCACGTCAGATTTCCAAACACAAGGTCCAGGGTTCGAGCCCGGTCGCGGCCAATATTCTTTCCATCATTTGTCTCTCACAAATAGATTGATAATCGTAATCCTAAGTGGGATGAGAAGCTGGGTGCTCGGAACGGATGTAATGGTAGTACTAGTGTGAGAATTACAAGGAATCCATTCTTAGCTGCTCCAGCCGCTGCGATATGAGTGAAATACTGTATGTATCAAAAGTAGCGTAAACCCAAGACAAACACAAATTATAGCTAAAATATGTTTTCGATAGTCTTATACTTAACTCAATGATTTCGACCAAATTCAGAATCCGTAATTAAAGTAAGAATTTTGAATTATTTTGTACGTAAATTAACGGAACGCTGGTTATGAAATAAAATTTCTGTACAATGTGAACGAAAGCAACAGGTTGATTAACCAATTGCCACACAATGACGCTTTTAAACGCCCCTCAATATAAAAGGTTTGGAAAACACTGTGGACAATGAAGAAATTGCTTGTTACATGCATATTCTTCATTACCCACAGTATTTTCAACCCCAAATGACAAAGATTTTAAAACTTTCATCAACTTAAAATTGACGTCTGCATCTTCCTTCAATTTGGACCAGTCTTAAATTTTCTCATTTGGGAATGGTGTTAATCGTTTGAAAATGGAATTAACTTTTGGGGAACATTTTCAGGTATACAGCTTTGGGTGTGACTACGTGTCGCCTTCAAGGAAATGCCTACTGGGTGAGAGGTCATTTGTCTTTTCAAGAGAGGGTAACGGCTTTCTAAAAATCGTTATTTTTTAACGAAACCCTATGTTGTGGGTACTCAAATGAATTGTCTTCATATACTATTTCAATACGTTCTGAAATATTGGGGTTTCAAGGCATTGTTGTTGAAATACTTAAGTCTAAAATCCAAATTATCCCTTTCTTAGCTAACGAATTTTATTAAAAATCCTATCTTAACGTCCGTTTGTCATATGTTATCGAACTTCAGCTATAACCCATTACTAGACGAGAAAATTTTAGATTTGTCCAAGTTTAAAGGAGTTTTAGAGATAAAGAGTGCAAAAAGGTAATCAAGAACTAATTGACAGTTCGCTTGCAACGCCCATTTACCTCTTACAAGATGTCCGACTTTGATATGAAATAAGGATATTTAGACAAGCAATTTCTTCATTTTCCACTATGTTTTCCAAAGCTTTTTTTCTTGGAGGACGTAAACAGGGGGATTGTGTGGGAATCGGACTACATATAAGATTGCAAATGCGCAAATGTTGTACTGCGATTTAAAACATATCGTAATTACATGTTCCACTGCCCTAGTTAAAAAATAAATGAATAATCTGAGATTGTAACATTTTAATGATTCAATATGTTCTCTCGTTAATTGAAAATACACCACAGGGTATTAATGACATTCAATGAATAACACTGACATCATAAATACATTTGCAAATGCAACATGTAATGGGTCTTGTTCTCAACTGAATTTGACGGATGACCGCGTCCAATAAAAAAAATCGATTCACCAACCAAATCATTCATTTAGACTAGAAGTGAAGTCATTGATGTTAAGCACTTTAGTTGGTTTTGCGACTTTAACGTTATTCAAATTTTAGTTATAATGTTTAGGTCGCCAACCAACTATTATTGACAAAAAATGCAAAAAACGCCGTTTACTTCCTGTCTGAGTTCAAAGTGCCTGACCAGCGATCGATCAATTAGAATACTAAGAACAGTACCACGAAACACGTACATGTCCAAATCTTTCTTGATAAACCTTGCGGTCTTGAGTTCAAGGAACGTAGCTAACGTCTCATGGGGGTGGATTAAGTTCAAATTGTGTAGAAGTGTAAAGCGCATAACGTGTCTGTGCTATTCTATCATGATCTACGCTGTGGTCTTGGGTATTATGTACTTTAGCTGACAGATAGGTAGAAGCTCAAACTATGTAGAAGTGTAAAACACATAACGTGTATGTGCAAATCTATCTTGATAAACCCCTGAACTATGGATAGTTATGAAATGTACCTAACATACCGTTTTAAGTTCAAATTATGTAGAAGTGTAAAGCACTAAACGCGTCTGTCCAAATCTATCTTGATAACCCTTGTAATCTAGAGTGTTATGTAATATAGGCAACATATCCTTATAGGTTCAAATTATGTAGAAGTGTAAAGCACATAACGTGTCTGTGTAAATCTATCTTGATAAATCCTGTGATCTAGAGTGTTATGTAATGTAGCTAACAGATCGTGTATAGAAGCCTCTCTCAGTACATTGAGATATGAGTATTGATTTCTTAACGTCTGACTTCACTACTTTCTCCCACACCATTTTTATCGATACCTCCCTTTTACATCATCGAGACTTATCGTAGATGCATCTTGGATTATTTTGAAAATATTGCAGAGCAATATCTAACCCATTTGTTATGATACCACTGTTGCGAAGATAGTACGTGTAGTTTAACCGTTATCTTCGCAACAGCGATGCCATTACAGAACGGTCTACTTGATTTTTAGAGGATTCCGGTGACAATCATCCGCTCTCATTGCTCTATTTGCAAATGTTTATTTTTACGGTTGTAGCCGATTTCTTTTCATTAAATGCACTAACCCGAGAGAGGGATCACTAGGAATTATTTGTAACAACGATTTTACAGACAACAAACTATGATTACTGTGTAACTAACCTTTTTGTTAACGTATAACATGCTCTATCGTTATGTGTTATAGGACACATGCACTATCGATATTATTGACAAGAATGTTGAACCAATGTATTAATCAATTACCAATTTTTCGCACACACACTACCAATAAAATTATCAATGAAAAACATTATTTACAATAAGATAGATGTCAGATTGGGGCTCAAGGAAGAGATACAAAGCCGGCTGTAGGTTATATCGGACACATCGACGTTTTTCCATGACGGATTTTTTTTATTCCATCTTATATATTGTTTGAATATGTAATTCTGACAAGTGTATTCGAAAAAAAATCAGAAATTAATTGTTAAATAAAATATGTTATTTCTTCATTAGCCTACGTTGACAGTAAATCTAAGTAAATATTTCTCGCGGAAAGTTGTGATAGATATAGGACAGTCAGACGGTTAATCTCGCACTAACAGTTTCAAAACAGTGATAACTCGCTCACGCCTCTAAACCAACGTCATCTTGACTTCACCTTGAGATATATTCTCTAGCCGATTTTCGATTCTGTTGAGCTCTGTTCAAAACTGTCGGAAGAGCTGTACTTTAAAAGGGTTTTCCCTTATTTGACGTATTTCACGATGTTGATTGTTGCCTTCATCAATTGTTTTTCTCCCGTTGAAGACGGGTAATGTGCATATGCAGTTACGCTGTGTCGACATGCAAATTCCATGAATTATAAAAGTAATGCGGGTTTCACTGAACTTTTAAAGAGGGTATTTGTACTAAGTAGCGTTGGACTGCGTTACACGCGTCTCTTTAAATTTTTAAAGGGAGGTATCGATGTCTTTTCATGTCACCGGATTTAATTATCTTTATTCAATCTCATATTTTAAATTCAATACAATATTCTGAAAATGTTTATTGAAAAAATCAGAGGTCTTTTATCATTAGAAACAAGGGTATTTCCCTAATAGCTTACATAGGCTATTAATCTATTATATTGGGACAGTCACGTGGTGCGTATAACCGTTGGTATCACGCATTCATTTTGAATTCGCCCAAAACAACGTCATCATAACGTCATTAGGAGTTATATTTGCTAGCAGATTTTTCAATTGTGTGAAGAACAGTTCAAAACTACCTTAAGAGTTAATATGAATATGGCCATTTACCAAAGTTTTAAGTTAACCATTTGATGTGTCACAATTCAAGACGATGGTTGTTTCTTATCACATTGTTATCTTCTGTTGAATTTACATGTAGATCATATGTAAATGATGTCATGCGATGCCCACAGTAGAATTACGTAATTTAAAAAATAACGCGAATTTACGCTGAAACTTTACTACATAAACACAAAAGCCACTTATAGCCTATCAGAATACCACGAAAACAATGTCTGACACATGTTCTAGTATTAAATGTTCGTTTGAGAGTATTTTTGGGAAGTTGGGATTTTTTTTCTTTCTTATCAAAGTTTCAGAAACATCGGTACTTCCCTTTAATAATCACTGAGATCTGAAGTTTTATGTAATGTGGATAACGAATCATGTAAAATGTTTGCCTTATAGTGATAGTAAAAAAATCAAAATTATGTACAAGAGTGAAAAAAAACAACAACAACAAAAAAAATCCAAAACATATCGGTGCAAATCTATCTTGACAAATCCTGTGATCTAGAGTGTTATGTGATGTAGCTAACAGATCGTGTATAGAAGCCTCTTCGCGTATTCATACAGCGTGACTAGTTTTTACGTTTCATACCTCCATGAGAACAAAACAATACAAAAATATTCTCTTCATGTCTTTAATAATACGAATTTTAACCCTTGTCATGCTGAACCCGGAATATTCCGGTTTTGGCAGGACGTGTAGACCAAGATCAGCCTGCACATAAGTGCTCCTGCTTGTACCTTTCCTGCCAGAGTTTTTTATGAATTGATTTCTAAATTAATATTGATCTTTGAACAACAGTTCTATCAGTGCTTTCAGCCCTTTGATTTGACGGCAATTCAGTAAGGTAATTTATACAGCATGACAAGGGTTAAATATAAAGTTGAACCTATTTCTTACACGATTATCTTTAAAAAGGTAAATACTGTCTATATCTACTTCAGAAAAAATCGTTTTTCTTACAACTTCTCTTTTAAAACTCATCAAATGTTAGTAAGGAAGAAGGTTTGTAATGTCGAACAAGCCCGCTATGTCGAGTATACCTGCTATGTCGAACATGCCTGTTATATCGAACATGTCTGCGATGTCGAGCATGTCTGCGATGTCGAACATGTCTGAGATGTCGAACATGCGTTCCATGTCGAACATGCCTGCCATGGCTAGATTTAAGATGGCAGAATGGGCCTGAAGTACAGTGACATCTTGAGATAATGAAGTTTTGTTCTATTACAACATTTGGGATTAATTACAGAATTAACCTTATTTGCCACTCGGAAACTTCTAATTGATGACATTTCATTTTCATTTAGAGCTTGTTTTATCTTTTCTTTTCTTGTTTGTTTCTTTGTATTTGTCTATCAATAATTACTTTACTTTTGGCAAAATGATTGCAAATCTTATTAATCTCAATGATGAGATTCAAATGTTACAACCATCAACATTTCAGTATAATACCCTTATTAAAAATACGTGACTTTTTAGTACAAAGAATTTTTCTCGGCAATTTACGATGTATTAGAATTAATGGTAGTTTTGTTTTTACGCCGTATTTTAACCTTTACTCTCAAACGATTTATAGTACCCAAACGATATGCTTTACATAGAAGATGTAACCAACCCTCTCCCCCGTCCGTCGTCTACATCTTCATCGAACTTCTTCTTCATTGGGTAATCTTTTTCAAAAGTTGTTTGCAACTCTTTTTGATTCGAGGGAAAATGAGGGCATGTCAGTGTAGGAGTTTATCAGACTTAGAAAAATCATGAAATAATTCTATAAAGAATCTTCTCCTCCTAAACCACTGGACAGTCTGTACCAAATTTGGCAAGAATGTTCCTTAGTTGACCCTTTTCAAACGTGTTAGTGAAATTTGGATATAAGATGGGGCATGGCAGGATGAGCTTATCAGTCAAAGAAATAATCCTGTGAAAATCTTCTCCTCCTAACCTCTTGACAGTTTTTGGCCGATCTTTGAAAGAATGTTCCTTCGGTGAGCCTTTTAAAGACATGTTGCTCATTTATGATTTTGGAAAAATGGAGGCAGACTTTCAGATCGATAGAAATCACGAAATAATTCTCAGGATAGCGGTTTAGGTCCTCCCCTTTGACATTGAAGAAAAAAATGAGTTTTCAACGAACAAACAAGGGCTCTAATACTTTTAATGGATGAAATTATTTCCAGGAATTTCATATCATCAGAAGTTAAAACATAAACATTGTGTCTTGAATACAGAATTTTGACTATAAATATTTCGAACAGTCACCTTTTCTCGAATAAGTATACTTACAGGATAATGCATTAGCCTTCACTAATAATTACTTTTGTTTAACGAATCATTGGAACAGTGTTAATCAAATGACTGAAAATCATGAGAGTCGACTTACAAGTCTGTCAACTGAACTATGCAGTACTTGTCACCCTATACTCGACTAGACGGACGGATAAACGGAGGCACACAATTACATTGAGGTGAAAAATCCTGTGTCTTGACTTTGTTTAACCTATTCCCGCACAATTACGCTTTGGGATGCTCCTTAAGTAAAACGACTTTGGTAAGTATTGTAGAAAATGAAGATATTGTCTGTCACAAGCAATTTCTTCATTATCCACGATGTTTTCTTCCCCAAAAAGATAATGAATTTTGCAATTCCATCAACTTAAAATTGTCGTCTGCAACTATTTGGACCAGTCATAAATTTTGTCGTCCAGTAATGAGTTGAAGGTTTTGTGAATAAGCTTTTCAACTCTTTAGCAAACAAGCCGGGAAATCTTAATAGAGCATAAAAGGTTATCAGCCGACAACGGGCCTCTCTGTACATTTTCATATCACGTTTAGAATGACAAGTTTGATACACGAATAAGGAACGTATTTGTTTTATTACTTATTCCATAACCTTTTAACTCTTTCCTGTTCAATCCCTTGTTTTTACGTCCCTGGGATTTTACACAAAGAAAACATTGTGGGACAAGAAGAAATTACTTTTAACAAGCAATTACTTCTTTTCCCACAATATATTCTACCATGTAGGTTGTAACTTTGCAACTTCTTTCAAATGTGAAAAGTCTAAAATTTTGAGAAACAGGAAAGGGTTAAATGTCGGGTTTTCCATACCCGCTATTTTAAGAGAGGCGCTAAATCGCAACATCATATACATGATGACGTCATCATTAGAGCTATAAATTACTTGTGTACTCCCACGGTAGTTAAAAACTTCTGCGCGTAACGTTATGGTATGATTAAAATTCGTTATCATAATTTCTTCTTTGACGATCATCTCATCAATATCGATTTCACGAATTTTAGATGCTCCACTTTGATGCCATCGTGAATGCAACTGGAATTGGAAATATCCTTCAAAAATGTATGCACGTGTATGATACATACATTCTCTTTCGAAGGTGCGTTTAAATTGGATTTTTAACAAAGTTATGTGCCTTTATGGATATCGTTCTTTAACAAAATTGTAGCAATCCATAGAATATCTTCAGCTTAAAACGAGAGGTAACTGTCTTTTGTACTTACCAATGCAGTATTTCTAATACCCCCCCCCCCCCCTAAATCTAGATCTAGGTCAGAAAAAACAGGTCATCAGACGGTTATATAAGAGCTCTGTTAACAGCAATCATCGTGATTGATTCATTTTATAGTATAATCGACAATTATACAAATCATATCATTGTTGGTGCTTTTACCAATCGACGGGGTGTTTGTCTTCTATCTTATGTGGACTGCTTTGTTTGTTTTGTTTTGTCTTCATGTATATTCTTGTGAATCTAGTCTTACCATTAATGTTAATAAAACTGAAGTTCAGGTTTTTGAAAAGGGAAGGAAAAGGAATACTAACCAATTTTATATAATTAACGAACCTTTAGAAATAGTAGAGAACTTTTTTTACCTTGGTAAAAAATTTGTGAAAAATGGTAGCCTTGCAGTAGCGGCAAATGCTCTTAGTGACCACGCTTTAAAAGCAATGAATAACCTACTTATGCTCTTTAAACGTATAAGAATTGACATAAATCTAAGTTACTTTTATTAGATCGAATGATAACTCCTATTCTTCTATATGCATCCGAGGTGCTAGGTATTTACCAATTTAAAGATATTGATAAAGTACACATTAAATTTTGTAAAATTATTCTCGGTGTAAGACAACAACCATCTACATTAGCAGTATACTTGGTGAATTAGGAAGATTTCCACTACATGTATATGTTATTAGCACTGAACACTCCCTGAAATATTGGATCAAAATAAATAACAACCCCTATTCAACTATAAACAACATATATAATGAACAATGTGACGTAACGAACAATTCAAATATCGTTTGGTCCTCAAAAATTAAACAATTCTTAGAAAGTATTGGTTACAGATATATTTCGTTTTAAAATTATATACCATCAAATTTTCATACCTCGATAATAACAAAAAAATTCTCTTCATTTCTTAAATGATATATGGGTGTAGTCGTAAATTTAATATCAATCGTTTACAGGCTAATCCCTTTTTAGCTAGCAAAGCGTTATTAATGTTTGTAAGGAATGAGTACAAAAAAAGTGAAAACGCAAAATTAAGTTGAAATCACCCACTTGATTAAAATATCTGCAATACTCTAGTGAAGCCAAGTTCATGTCTATCAACAAAAACTCCAGGCTGTTTGGGCCTTTCTGTTTCATAAGACCACAAAACATCAACCTATTTCTACTTCAAAATAAAGTGACCTGTAAAGACATACTAGGGCTCTACCGTGGTTCATCCTTCTTTGCATAGAAACATTAATACAAAATGAAATTAAATTTTGTTTTGCAACTTATTTCAGCTTCATTACAGTACATGGTACTTACATACACAAGGAAATTCAGGCGAACGGTTTAGTAAATCAAATTTGCCAAACCATCAAAAATTCTTCTGAAATATGTTGGATTTCAAAGTCCACTTATAGACTAGATAAATGATTTAATTAGTCAATTGTTTGTGTGTGTGTGTGTGTGTGTGTGTGTGTGTGTGTGTGTGTGTGTGTTTTGTTTGTTTTTTTTTTCCAGCAGGCGTCCATTAATTGATTCCCTATTCCAGTAATTGCGTTGGTGTAGAAAATAAGTTAAAAGAAAAAAACCTAAACCCTGGTCTCGCCTTAATAGACTAGGTACGAGCAGACGTATTTACTTGAGGTAATCATGCCGCTATAACTGATCCATCATTGTTCGTCTGGGTTATCGCTCACTTTTTGATTATTTGTTTTGTAACGGAGAAAGTCTTTCAATATTGTGATAGAAGATAACATAGCGACTCATCAGTTATCCATGATCTATTACCTGTCTATGTTTGACCCGCCAATCGAAAAGGAACCTGCTCTGAAACGGGAAAAGTCGGGAAGGGTCGACACTTTTCAATAGTTAGCTCACCTGATACGGAACCTACTATGAAACGAGAAAAGTATGGTAGGATCGAAACCTTTCGCTCTGTAACTCACCTTTGACAAAGTGGTTGGTCATTTCCGTGGTCTTTCTGTCAGTCCTTAAATAAAGTGTACAACTACTAAACGTCTCATTTTATCACCTAGAGGATAACACTATTGAAAGACGAGCTCATATTACCATCGTGGTCCTAAAATATTCCAGATGTTGGCATACGTACTAGAAGCGTCACCTTTGCAAACCAAGGATTCTAAATCCACCCTTTTCCTTAAGTTCTTAAGGATCACGGTGGGGATAGAACCCATGACTTGCGAAGAAGTAGAGGCGGCAGACTTATTTAACAATATTACATATAAACAATAATTAAATAATCATATTTCAAAATAATTCAAGGAACATAAATCCACGGATAAATTATGCCACAAAATAACTTAAAACTCTTTAGAACCATGCCAGTTTAAAAGTAAGTCTTTAGGTCAGTAGTCAAAGTATGTCAGAAGTTCAAATCTTAGAAAAGCTTTTTTTGATGTTGTGGTAGTGATAATATTTGTTAAATCACTGTCAAAACTGCTAAGAATATTTATGTTGGTGATATCTACTTTCAAAAGTAGGTCACAAATTTAAATCATGTACCACAATAGATTCCTTTAGTTTTGCTGTACCTATTCCAACATAATTCCGTCTTTTACCCCCCCCCCCTAAGAAAAAGTTTCTGAAAATATTTTTGACACCGAAAAACTTGCTTGCAACAAGCAATTTCTTCAATGTACATGTGATAGTTGGTTAATCAATGGCAATAAACGTTGAGAATGACTACAGCAATGATACGAATTTAGGTGAAAATCAAGCTCAAGCTGGGTAAAAAAGTAGTTTACTCGGTTGATCTTAGAAAGAATTTGTAAATACTAAAAATGCAAAAACTAGGTCGCCATGTCATTTTCGAGAGAAAGCCCAATTAATCATTAGAGGCCGCGATTTTTCAGAATCATACTCAAAATTTCGCTAGATCAGTAATATAAAGGTAGAATTCAAATATTATTCGGGCCTGGTAAAAAGGAGTTCAAACGAGGAGGAGCCCTTCTACACTCAATAATTCAAAAAAGATTTTTGCCGCTCGATTTCTCCTAACTTGATATATCAGAATGTGAATATGAAACTGGAAATTTTGAAATATTCTCTTAACCCTTTCCTGTTCAATCCCTATTTTAACGTCCCTGTGTTTTTATACATTGTTGAAAAAGAAGAAATTGCTTGTAACAAGCAGGTTCTGCATTTTCCATAATACTTTCTACCCTATTGATTGATTATTTTTCCAATAAAATCGAATTTTATTGTCTACTGCAAATCCTTTTGATTTGGACAGATGTAAAATTTTGCAAAACAGGAAAGGTTTAAAGCGTTTGTTAGCGACCTAAACGTCGTAAATATACAACTTGCACAAGCTGCGGTTATGGCGTTGTAGTCAAACCAACAAAATGCAAACTAGTATAATTTAATTGTTAGTTTCGTCTATCAATTGATTGGTCGAAAATTTTAATTCATACCTCCATGAACAAAATTTTGAGTACGCAGCCATTTTGTATGCTTCCGCACAAAATAGTTCACTACTAAAAGGTATCAAAATTTGTAAAGTTGTTTCATTTTTAATGCTGTTAAATTATAAGAAATGAAGAGAATATTTTCTGTTTTCATGGAGGTATGAACCGAAACACCTAAACACGCAATGTATGAATCCGCTTCGCGTATTCATACAATGTGATTAGGTTTTTCGGTTCATACCTCCGTGAAAGCAAAATATATTCTCATCATCTCTTAAATAACAAGTATTAGAGGTAAACGTTCACTTCCAGTCTAATTGAATGATTTGATTGGTTAATCAATCCTTCCAATGACAGCGGCGATCCGTCAATTCTGCATGACATATAGCTCCTTAGTAGAAAAATTGTTCCTTAGACTAGTAGACATTGTTTCAAATTACCTTTCCACGCTGATTATTGTGCAAGAGTTGTCTGTCTTTAACCCCTTACCAGATGGCTCAATTTTAGACTGGTCAAAATTGAGGAGAAATGCAAACGACAATTAAAAGTTTATGAAATTTTAGATCCTTTTAGATCTTGTAAGAAAACATTGTGGAAAATGAAGAAATTTCTTGTTACAAGAAATTTCTTCATTTTCAACGATATTTTTCTAATTGGTTTTCTTGAGAGGTGTCAAAGAGCGCCATTGTGTGGGAACGGGTTAACTGGTGTATATTGCTTCACTGAAAACTGGTATATTTCTTTACAATATTTTGGACGTTTATGAATGAAAATTATGTTGAAAAATGATATTTGCTGTAGTCTAGACTAATTTTTCACGGGATGATACTATTTAAACATTTTTTTTTACAACCACAATAAAAAAAGATAAATTCAAAAAAGATGATTAAGTTTCAGAGCCATTCTTTCTTAATTTTAAGAAAAAGGGCCTAAGGATATTTCTAATGATTTATTGAGCTAATCTTCACAAAAGCACATAATCATGATACCTTTCTAGGTTTACACTTCAGGCTTTGCGTATATCCTCTTACCCCACCCACCTTAAAAAGCTTAGGATTCTTTAGAGATTTTTTTTCTTCGGGGGGGGGGGGGGACATATTTTTCACCTGCATTTCGTCATTGTATGCGTTTTTGTTTTTTTTTCAATTTCTAACAACTAGCATTCTTACAAACACTAAGGAATATTGAAATACATGTAGTTAGAAATAGGGGCCATTCGTTTTTTTATGGAATGTATTAATATAAACAATAACACTTGTAGCATTGCTAGACTTCTTTTTGTCCGGGGGGAAACGCTTCGTGATTATTCACACCTTGGCGTCCATTTCAAATCGACTCTAAACACGAATCAGAACAATACCTTACACGGTGCCGATAGGATTGTAATGATTTTCAACGACCACCCGAAAACAAAACCTTAATTAGATGATTTTTTTATAGTAGGTATGCCCCACACATTAATTAAATTCATGCAATCAAAATTTATTTGACTCGTTATCCAGGAAAACCTGCCAAATTGACGTTAATCTATGACGTTGTAAAATTTAAATGTTTTGATGACGTCACAAATGTCCGATTATTGCTGCACTTCCCAAGAAAGTTTTGAAAACATTATGGAAAATGAAGAAATTTCTTGTTACAAATAAAGATTGTCGTGTGCTACTACTTTAGGGCAAGCCTAAAATTTGTCATCTGTTAATAGCCAAGTTGACAAAAATACATGTAGTTGTTACTTAGTTATTGACATTTTATTCATTTGGTGACTCAGAGAGATCGCTTGTTTTAATCACTAAAAAAATCATTTAGCCCGGTTTTCCTGGATGAAGGATCATATGTTTACATACCTTACAACACATCACTATCTTAAATAAAAATAAATATAATAAGGGAATAACAAGATTTTGATTTACTTAGCCCTTTACTGTTTTTCAAAATGTTTGACGGGTACAAATTAAAAGGGGTAGCAGACGACATTAAATATAATTCAAAATGTTGCCATCCACGATAGAAAATATTGTGAAAAAAGAAGATATTGCTTATTTCAAGCAATTTCTTCTTTTTCAACACTGTTTTCTCAAGTATAATATCACAGGACGTAAATATTAGGGATCGTATGGGAAAGGGTTGAAAACTCAGAGGTCTTTATCCATTCGGATTGTCGAATTGTCCAAAGTAAAAAAAAAAGTTGCTTATGTGACAAAAAAGTAAGTTCTATATAAGGAATCACACATTTTATTAAAAGCAATTTCTCTTTTTATAACAATAATGTTCACTTCGATATGAAAACCAATGACTGTATGGTAAAGGGTTAACCCATTACCAGCCGATTAAATCAATTTTTGACTGGTCGAAATTGAAAGAAGTTGCGGACGATATTTTCTAGTTGACAGAATCTTTAGTACCTCTATACAAGATACAGAATAATGTGGAAAATGATGAAATTGTATGCAACAAGCAAGCTCCCCATTTTCCCACTATTTACCGATGAACTTTTTTAAATGTGTGTGCGGGGGGGGGGTTGTTTAGGAATCGGTTGGAAAGCGCCAATTACCACCCTTGTCCCGTATTTTGATGCCATAACGGGAAAAAATAAGTATTTAAACATTGAAAGTAAAGGAATCATTTCTTGTATCAGACAATGTATCATTTTTACACCATACTTTCTAATCTGTATGTCGCGTATTTTTCGATTTTAAAACGCTTTCAATTGTCATCTACAACCTCCTTGAATTAAGCCCAGTCTAAAGAAATGTCGTCTGGAATTGGGTTGAGACGGTGAAGTTGGCGAATTCGACTAGACAATGTGGCGTTCTATAATAAATAAACTATCCCCTGTATGAACAAAATAGATGGGACAGTTTCGTAAATATAGTGGTTAGGAACGTACGATATAAAATATTATATTAGCTGAACATTAAAAGTCTTGTTTCTTCTTTCCCTAAAAAATTAAAGAAAATAGGTTACTTGTACAATCTCAGAAGAGGAAAAACCCTTATTCCTCAGTATCATATTTTTACATAGACAATCTTATACTACCAAGGTTATTCATTGTCGATTTTCAAGACAGAAAAAAAGTATTTCAAAACAACTTTTCCATTTCAGATATGTTATGTAAATACATACTTAAAAGCCCCGTTTTTTATTTGTTTATTTATTTATTTGTTTTTGTTTTGACCAAAGCTGGCGAAATCTGTGATAACTATAAAACTAGCACTGCATTGAAATCGCCGGAATCAGTCCTAAAACTACATGTGGTGTCATAATAGTTTAAATGTATGCCGTTATCTTTCGCTAGCAATTCAAAATTTTAAGGTTGCATTTTATAGTGGGTATCGGTGTATGTTGTTTTACCTTACGAAATGTAGAGGGCGTGGGGTATATTAATATCTATATTGTTTAATTCCATCTCATAATCGGTTCGAATACTATATTCTGATTATGAGTAATGGACAGATTAGAGAATAATTACCAAATAGAATATGTTTTTCCTTAATAGCCCAAGTATCCGGTTAATCTGTTTCAAGATTTCACGCGGAAAGTTGCTATGAATTGTGGGTGCGTCAAATGGTAGACCTAACTCTTTTTAACTGTGCCTCAAAACCAAAGTCATACTTTAGTGCGCCAGTCGATTTTCATTGATGTAAAGCTAAGTTCAAAAATATCTTAAGAGCTCATATTATAAACGCACTTCATACGCACTCCTTTCTTTATGCACTGACCGCTTATTGTGACATATTTCATGATGTTGGCTGTTGCCCTCTTTTCTTCTGAATATCATAAATTCCAAAAACAATGCGCAACTTTCGCTCATCAAACAATCTTTGAAACAATGTCTTGTTCATATTTAAGTATCTAATGCCCGTTTGGGTATAGTTTTCGGCATTGTGGAATTTTATCTTTCCTTACTGATACCCTCATTTAGAAAATACTTGTAAAATAATACATTTTCATCACATGTTGTTACATTGATAAATGCTCCACTGGAGCCCTGTGAGCTGTCAGCTCTGATTATATACGGGTCATGTTAAGCCTTCTTTTTACCGAAAAAGTTTGTTGCCGGCTCTTTCTTTTCAACTCGTTCAGTTCTAGCTATGTCGATTTTGGCTAATGCGTCTGCGCACACATCCCATCTATATTGCATTATTCGAGGTATTTTGTAAAAGTAACGATCTGGTTCTCCGAAGTTAACCCATTCCCACAAAGTAGAATTTTATACCGGTCTAAATAGAAAGAAGTTGCATACGATAATTTTAAGTAAGTGGAGTTTCAAAATCTTTGCCTTTCTGGGTAGAAAACAATGTGGAAAATATGGAAATTGCTTGTAACAAGCAATTTCTGCATTTATGACATTGTTTTCAAGAACTATTGTCTTCAGGGGCGTAAAAAGGAGGGATTGTGTGGTTAACTTAACAGTTTTAAGATTATAAAAGGACTGGTTAATTAATACCGAGTTCTGTTGTACCCGTCTTTGGAGAATTTCTATTTTAGGGACCGAGTAATTCAGGAATGAAGCTTTTAAAGCAACATTTTCAATCTAAAATATAGTATAATATACCATTAACTAATAGAAAATGTCAACATGCAAAAATAAGACGAACGAATGTATAAGATTCTTTTTACCTGTAATACACCGCTAGTTATTCAAACATCCATTCAGTCACGGAGAGATGTCTTTGCACATATAGCTAACGAGTACCAGTTAACTTGGTATACATTCGTCTCGATCTGAATACGTCAACAGACACAAGTTGATTCATGAATTATGCTATCCGAAGATCCAAATCTTCTTTTTGAATAATGATGATACGAAGGCTTTCAAAAATAAACCTTAGATTGTTTTAATAGATTTAAACGTAGGCCAGAGTAAATTTCTGGCTTTAACCCATTCCCACACAATCCCTCCCTTTTATGTCCCCCAAGAAAAAGAGATTTTGAAAACATTGTAGATATCAGAAGAAATTGCTTGTTTCAAGCAATTTCTTCAGTGTCCACTATGTTTTCCACCACCAAAAACAAAGAGTTTAAGAATTTCATCAATCTAAAATTGTCGTCTACATCTTCTCATTTATTTTAGACAAATCTAAAATTTTCTCATGTGGGAATGGGTTAAAGCTTGAACATTTTAAATTGTATTTATATATCAGTATTCATTTCTTTTATTTGCTAGAGCATTTTATCTTATGAAGAATTTGAAAATATCTCTTGTTAAATTGGAAGTTTTTATGGGAAATAAATGCTGAAATATATGAGATGTGAAGTCGTGTAAATCACCGGTTGGTATTTAAATGAGCCAATGGTAAACGAGAAGCGGAAACAAAAACTGACGGATCATTGGCTACGTACACTGACTTCCGAAGGAATGTCGACTTGGATATTAAACGGCGTTATTTTGCAAATAGTGTGGTCTGTAACGTGAAACAAATCAAAGTATTTGAAGTACTGTAAGCTTGCAAAGCATTGTTTTGTTAAGTAATCTCTTTTGTTGCAGACGAAAAATTCAAGTAGGTGGCATTTATAAAGTCTTTGCCTTGCAGGGTAGAAAAAAATATTGTGGACAATGAAGAGATTGCTGTTTGCAAGCAATTTCTTCATTGTCCACTATGTTTTCTAATTTTTTACCTTGAGATGCAAGGTAAGTGGGTTGAGTGGGGATGTGGTAAATAGCATGTTTTTTAAGGAGTTCTCAACAAATTGAATTAAGTTAATTCATGTGGCCTTTCAAAAGGTGCACACAGTGAAGACTCTGATCAGACTCACTTTGAACACGACTTGCCCAAATGAGTTTTGAATACCTAGCAGATTAACTTGCTAGCAGAGAAATATTCCTTAAATACATAAGAATTACTTTTTATGGCGTAGGCATTCGATGGATTTAGTGGTTCAGCCTCCAGTGGCAGTTTGCACACATTGAACTCCGAGAAGATCTCAAAATTTTGTCTGTTAACTTAAGCTATCATAACTGACGCATTACTAGCCAAAAATTGAAAGGGTTTGTTGGCGACCTAAACGCCGTCTACACAGTTTGATTAAGTTGTAAGTCGCCCAACCAACAAAATGCCTAACATCTGTATCGGATTTTAAATAAATGATTTGATTTGTCAATCGATTCTTTGATTACCAGGAGGCGGATTTTGTCTAAACAGAATCGATTCAAAAGTTTTTGTTTGATTAAGTGGTCTTTATCGGAACCTGTTTTTCATGATCCCTGTTCTCATTTTGAAACAAATGCCATCGACTTTTGATTAGTTTGATAAAAAAACTATTTCTGTATCAAAAGATTTCAATTTGTGTGGACCAAGCACACGACCAATTTAGTCGTAACGTTAAAAGCGTGTTAGTCTCATTGATTTTTCCTCCAGATAGTTCGATTCCCAAATTAGCCGCCTTCAAATCGCAGTCGGTAGCCCATCAGTCTCCAAGTCTTCAATCAGGGGATGTTCTTGGTTCGATCTCCGGCGGCGGCACATATCCTTTCCGACATTTGTCTCCACCAATGGGTGGTTAATAGTAAACCTAAGTGGGATAGCAGCTGCATACTATGAAAGGATGTAGTGGTAGTACTGGTGTGAGAAATACCAGAAACCCATGAATAGGTGCTTCAGCCGCTGCGATATGACAGCAATACTGTTAAAAGAGGTGTTACACCCCATTCAATCAATCAATCGGTTTCCAAACTGACTAATGAAATCTATTCAATATTGCAACGACCTTATTAAAATTTCAATACTAAGAAATGACTGAAACAAACATTGTTATGTTCTTCCTGCAATGTTTCAAATGCTTTTCCAATTATCTAATATCTTATCCTTCAATTTAGAAATATTCTTACTAAATTTTTAATCATGGAATAAATCATTCTGTTTTCTTTAAATTATCTTCTATGATGCCATTTGTAAGTTGTTGATAAAAATAAGAATTATATGTACTACACTTGAGACATCATCAAGGAGAAGAACTTTATAATCTCTGCTTTCGTTCTTATCCTTTTATGCATGACATTTTTAAGTATTGTAAAGTATTATGTACATTTCTGATCTGCATGTGCAAATAAAATATGTTTAAACTAAATGATTTCATCGGGACAATCTTTGAAATGGTCAAGTACCTCAGATCAAAAACAACCGCTGGTAGGTCAGGAGGATCCCAAGTTTTCGTTTTTCTAGAAAAAATTTGATTGATGGGAGTTTAGATAACATTGACAGTTTTTTCATTAGTTGAATAACGTTAATTCAATAACTAAATAATGAATTTTCCTTTAAAACTAGTCGCCATTTAAGAAGAGTATTTTTCGATTATTTCTGAATCGCATGTTAACTTCTTTCATTCCAACTTAGCCCATTATCACACAACAAAATTTTAGACTGGACAAATTTAAAAGCATTCGCAGATCACATTTTTTAAGTCGATAGAATCTTTTAACCCTTTCCTGTTTTTCAAAATTCTAGACCTGTCCAAATTCAAAGGATTGCAGATGACAATATAAATCTGATTTTATATTGAATATGATCATTCAGTTAAATAGAAAATTTTGTGGCAAAAGAAGAAATTGCTTGTTACAAGCAATTTCTTCTTTTTCCACAATATTTTCCTAAGTATAAAAACACAGAGACGTAAAAAACCAGGGATTGAACGGGAAAGGGTTAAAGCTTAATGTGTGGTAATGGGTTTTATCAGTCTTTAAAAACATCTCATACCTGCTTTAGCCCCTAACCTCCTTGCTTTATTACCCTAGACATTGGGCAAATATAAAGCCGTTTTCAAGCTGTATTTACGACAATTTAGTCGCCCACTGACGACATATTATCTCTTAAAGCAGCTCTTGAACAGATTTTCATGAAAATTTGATACAGGAAATTTATCTGCTTTTCCAATAGTTACTAATGCCATTTTCACGATAAATGTTCTTTCTTCGTGTCAAATCTAATAAATTAATTCAATGTGATATATTCCCTTAACCCTACTTTGAAACATCGGAATTTATCGGATGAGTTCGTTAGCCTTCGAGTAATGTCGATAACAACTTAGTTGCCATCGGAAGCCAATGGCGTAATTGATACGTCATCGAAACCACAAATAAGTTAATTATCGGTGCAATATTTACCCTATAATCACCGGTTACATTCGGGTTCTACTTCGTTGACTTCGTAACTATTTTTGCTTCTTTTTTTTTTCTTTTTTTGAAAGTTGTGCACATTCATTTTTATTACAAAGTCAGCTTAATCACCTTCTTTCAAATTTCTGATTGCATTACAGTTAGAAATTCTAAATTGAGAGCAACATTTTTTCTTTCATATCTGTGCAAATGCCGCTTTAAAAAAATTATCTGAGAAAAAGTGACCCGAAAAAGTGGCTTATCAGCTATATTCAGGGGGTCTGGTCTAAAATACAACAACCCACTAAGATTTATAACTAAGCACTCAAACTTTTCAAAGCAATGTTGAAAACTTTCATAATTTAGATAACCTTATTGGATGAAAGGACGAGCCGCCGTCAGAGCGCAGTTGGTAGCGCGTCGGACTGTCAATCTATAGGTCCCGGGTTCGATCCCCGACGGCGGCACTCATCCTTTCCGACTACTATTTGTCTCTCACCAATGGGTTGATAATCGTAGACCTATGTGGGATAGCAGCTGGAGGCTAGGAAGGGATGTAATGGTATTACTGGTGTGAGAAATACCAGGAATCCATTGTTAGGTGTTCCAGCCGCCGCGATATAACTGAGAGATTGTTGAAAGCGGCGTAAAACCCCATTAAAACAAACAAACAAATGTAAGTGACACGATTCTTTTTCTCGTAAAAACATTCTTATGGTCCCAAAAGAAATATTCCATAAAATATTTCTTGCAAGATGACGTCATTCAAAAAGTATATCTACTCATATGTGTAAGACTAGACTATTCGTGATCGCTGTTCGCTTAAGAAGCTAGGGCTTCTAATGACCGGATCCCGGGTTCGATCCCCGGGCGCGAGAAGCATCCTTACCGACATTTGTCTCCCACCGATGGGTTGACAATCGTAAATCTAAATAGAATGTGCAGCAGGAGGCTCAGAAAGAATATCATGGTAGAATTGGTATAAGAGATACCAGGAATCCATGGTTAGGTGCTCCAGCGGCCGTGATATGACTGAATTATTGTTAAATTTGCGTTAAACGCATTCAATCAATAAATCGCCGAAGAATAGATAAGTGAGCAATAAGTATATAAAATAATTACAAGCCCTTTGTCCAGAAACGTTGAGGGACCGATATGTACTGGATTGCCTGGCCGTGAGCATACTTCATCTATCATGTGTTTTAGAAAGACTACGTCCCAGAAGAACTAAAACAAAACTCTATTATACTCCCACACCATACAGTTCATTTATCAGTCTCCCTCGTTGTCTATCAGCTACAATGGTCCCTCGGGCTATCTTGTCATGATGTTATTTGGTATAAATCGCCCCAGCAATAACGTCATACATCATTGACATATGCTTTTCCATTCCTTTCTTTCATTTAAGAAACGAAGAGAATATCTTTTTATGTTTTCATGGAGGTATGAACCGAAAAACTAATCACACTGTATGAGTACGGGAAGCGGATTCATACATAAGTGTGATTAGTTTTTTCGGTTCATACCTACATGAAAACAAAAATTATTCCCTTCATTTCTTATAATTTAATAGCATCAAGCGATAAAAACATATATTTAAGAAATTTTGATACCCTTTTGTATGGGACTATTTTTTGAGGAAGCATACAAAATTGCTGCGTGCTATAAATTTTGTTCATGGAGTTATGAGTAATTTTGTTCGACCAATCAGAAAGCGCGGTTTAGATGGATGAAACTGAAAATTAAATTATTTTCTGCTTAATGATTTAATTCTAGTTTTATCTATCAAGATTTGAGCGTTTTGATTGGATGATATATTTTTATACTTCCACGAACACATTTTTGAACGCGCAACTAACTACTTTATATGATTGCCCACAAAATAGACCCATAAAATATACTCAAAACTAGTAAAAAAAATTGCCTTGTTTTGACTGATGGCATAAAGTTATAAGAAAAGAGCTTTTTCGTTGTTGTTGCACTGAGGTATGATCCCAGAACTTTAATCTCAGTAATATATGAATCCGCTTCGCATATTGATACATTGTGATCACTTTTTAGGTTAATACCTCAATGAAAATGTTCTCTTCATCTTCTTATCTAGTTCAATAGGTCTATTTTAGTAGTTCTTTAATGTGTTCGTTTTAATCATAAAGAGGATGCTTAGCGTTTATTAATCCAAACAGGCGTCATTTGGCACATGAATTACATGACAGTTTTTTACTACGTCATCAATATCTTTTACCCCGCTGAGGTGATGTCCAATTCATCAAAGCGTGTAACTATCAAGTGATAATCCAATTAAAAATCTAGCCGATTCATCGTTTGTTAAACACTGAAGAAATTTACATGTTTTGAAAGACACTTAACATTCTATGTAATGCATACCGATAATACCGAATATACGATACACGTTGGTTGTAAACGGTTCTATACAGTTCACATGTAGCACATGTACAATTATCTCCCCTAAGCTGACAAGTTTCTTGGTCACTTTTGTCACATTAATCAACCAAGATATACCTTGTGACAAAAGACGCCAAAATTTGACGGTTCAAAGGTAAATTTCTGTCTAAATGTGCACTAAGTTTGTAGTGAAACCGGACCCATTCGGATCGCATAATAGTTAGCTATGATAGTCCTTTCACTTTGTATGCTTGCGCATGAAGTAGATACATAAGATTTTACTCGAAACAAGTAAATTATTTGCTTTATTTTGCCTGATTACATAGAATTATAGGAAATGAAAAGATAAGTTTTGTTTTCCCTAAGAACTCAACCAAAAAGATGTATTAATCCGCTTCGCGTGTTCATACAGTATGATTAAGTTTTTATGTTGTTCCTCAATGAAAACCATAAAAATATTGTCTTCATTTCTTAAATAGACGAGAATCGTGACAATTAGGCAACTGCAATTGCAAGCCATAACAATTCGGATGCAAAATAAAGATTTGTGTTGGGATGACATCATTGTACTTTCATTTTGTCTAAGTATACATTTGTTAGAAAAAAGTATAGGACATTTTATTACATTCCTACAAAATATTGTATTTACGAACCATGTACAGGCCAAATGATGGTTCGCGACGGAAAATTAACCTAGAAGTTTTCTTTGTACTTGTGTGTATTTCCGTTTATTTATCGTCGCTACCGTAGCACATGCCCATATGAGCGACGCCCCCTGAAGACGGTTAGTTGTTACGGGGGATAGTGCAAGGATACAGGACGAAACTACTGAGAGCCCCGCCTGGTTCTTTTACGTGCTCGATTGATAGCATCGTCACACGGGGCCTCGGTTTAACGTCTCATCCGAAAGAAAATTAGTTGTGTAAGTTGATGTGGTCAGCCCAGAGCACGAACCTGTGATCTTGAGGTTTGAAGTCAAGTGCTCTACCAACTGAGCTAATCGGGCTGACTCTTTGTACTTAGAGAGAGATGTTTGTACAAAAATATATTCGGAAAATGTGAAATAAGACTTAATCCATTTCTAGACAACAAAATTTGACACTGGTCCATTTTCAAAGAAGTTGCATTTTACCAACAAACCAGATTATTACAAAGCGTGTATTAGAATCTCGAAAATATTGTTGGTGGACTGTAAAAAATAAAGGTAAGAAAGCATCTTTAAGAAAACGATTGTTTAAACGTTTTAAATCGAAACGATTTAAATCTTCTAAATCTTTTTTCACTGATGAAACTTCCCCACTTTTCCATTTCAGCTCCACGATAGTGGCATAGTAACGTCAATTTTCATAAATACCGAATTCTTGTAACCTGTTGGATAATGGATAAGACTATTTAACTTATTGCCACACAACAAAATTTTAGACTTGTCCAAATTAAGACAAATGTCAATTTTCGTAAATACCGAATTCTTGTAACCTGATGTAAAATGGATAAGACTATTTAACTTATCGCCATATAATTTTAGACTTGTCCAAATTAAAACAAACTACATGCGAAAATTTCAAGTTGATTGAATTTTTAAAAAAATCATCTTTTTGGATAGAGAACATTGTGAATAATGAAGAAATTGCTTGATACAAGCAATTTCTTCATTTTCCACAATGTTTTCGAAAGCTTGTTTTTATTTAAGTTCCACAAAAGCTAGATTTTTACGAGTAGCCGAAGCAAAAATGAAAATATAGCCTTTGATGTTAACGCAATGAAAAATTGATCGACCTTACACGAAAAACTCAATGCAAGAAAGAGAAAATTATCTTATGGGGATGAATCTATAAAAACGCGTCATTTCTCACATAAATTACGTGATAGCCGATGACGTCATCAGTGCCTTTGTTCCACTGAGATGACGTCAGTATCGCGAAATGAACGATCTACCAAAACAGCGAGTTTATCATTATGATAATTTAACCCGAGAAATCGCGATATTCCATCGGAAAGCATTTAAGAAAAAATCTATGTTGCATCAATTTTGTTCTGGTACCATTGCACTTGCCCTTTTTTTGCTCGTTCACTGGCCTACCAACAATTCCTAATCCCGATGTTTTGACCGAGGGTGCAAATTAGCTTAACAAGTTATTTTCTATATTTGAAAAGGTAACGAAACAATACTTCCCGGCACTTAACCAACTTTGAAGCTACTCTCGATTATCTTGTAACTGTTCTCGAACGACACTTGTGATACCCAAGCATGTGTGATACATGAGGTTTTTTAAACTTTAGATTAAGAATTTTGAAAAGAAGAGGACCTTAATGGCTGTGTTAATAGTCTAGACAAACAGTCTGGCCAGTTTCAGGTCATATGAGTAGAAAAGTTTTTAACCTTGCGGCCAAGAAAAATCGACATTAGTTTCCTAGCTTTAGTGACCTTGTTCTTAGCTCCAAGTGACCAAACTTCAAACTTATTCAACAATATATGAGCCTATGCGTGACATTTCTAACCATTTCGCATGTGCGTGACTCGCACACATTGATCACCCTGGACAGCCATTCGGGGCAATTAGAACATTCGCTGATTGTTTAAAGAAGCTTTGGGTCAGTATCTATCTACAGAGCGCAGGATGAAGACTCTGATCAGACTGTGCGGATGCACAGGCTGGTCAGATTCTTTACTTGGCGCACATGTATAATGGTTTGAAATGTCACGCCTGCGCTCATATCAAACTGAATTTTCCCGCTAATTTTCAGAATACTGGGGCGGGGGTATTGTCTGTAAATTGCTCACAAGACTCTTTTTTAAAAAAGGATTTGACATGATGTCATAGTTTTTTACCTCCAAAATGACCAAAATTTAAAACTTATCAAAGATTTACCATGACAAACATTTTGACAATTTTTCGTAATAATAAGCAAGGTTGTTCATGAGATTTTACATAGTGACCTACTCTTTAGGTTGATTTACCATAAAATGATGTCTCTAGAGCGCCCTAAGGTTTTTAAAGAAATATTTTGACCTCAGGCGAGCTAACTTCAAACGTGTCTAAAGACAAATATTCCAACCAAATTGCAGTTTGGTTGTGATAAAATATAGCCTTTATAGTCTCTTATAGGTCTTCTAGGATTCGACCTCGTGGCCTAGTTTTTTTTTTAGCCAAAGTGACGCAATTTCAAACTTGTACAGGATGTTCAAGACAAAGATTCTGACAAAAAAACCCTACAATTTTAAGGTTGATTACGATAAGATTAAGAAAGCCCTCTATAACTCCCACAAAAATTCTAGGATTTGACATAATGGTCTTGTTTTGGCGAAAAATTGCGTAATTTCGATGTTCAAGACTAACATTCTGACCAATTATCGGTTGATCGACCGTGGAATGTGGCCACTACAGCGCTGACAATGTTTTTCTAAAATTTGACCCGTAAGTTATTAACTAGTTTATGACCATAACTGACCGAATTTCGAACTTGTCCAATGTATCACCAAGACAAACATTTTTAGAATGACTGAGCAAATATAGTAGCCTCTTAAGCATCCATAAGGTAATTTTTGACGACGGACGGCACACGACGGACATCACACAACCAAAAAGGCTCACATTGAGTTCGTTGTACGTAAGCGGTTGGCAACAGAGAAAATGTATAGTTTGGTTGATCTCTTCAGTAAATTCGTCATGTCCAATGAAAACGGTTCCCAGCCAGTGTCGGCAGTTAAAATTTGATTTTTAGATGCGGAAACAAGTGGAAAATATAAAAGAAATATACTTCATAAAACTAAACTGGTAAATTGACGGATCGCGTCAGTCAACCAAAGAATCAATCGACCAATCAAATCGTTTATTTAAACCGGCTGTGAACTTTGAACTCCAAAATTGGCCGACATTTATGTCAAGCCTTTATTTTATTTTATGGGGGGGGGGGGGGGGGAGTGTAAGCCCACCAAACGTCGTTATAGCAGCTTATTTAAGATGTAGATACGAAGTTTAGGTCGCAAAACCGATCATCTGACTTTTGTTACATGTCACCATGGCCATAAGTTTTGCAAAATAACGCCGTTTAATATCTAAGCGGAACTTCAGGTCGGAGCTCAGTGGGCGGGGCCAGCGATCCGTTAATTTTTTGTTGTTTGAAAAGAAGTAGGACTTTAACATTCTAATATTTGATTCGTTATTCTCAAGATGGGGGTTAACCCGTTACCAGACGGCAGAATTTTAGAATGGTGCGAATTGAAAGGAGTTGCAGACGTAAATTTATAGTTGATAAAATTTTAATTTTATTTTACTTTATTTTTTATTGTTTTTTACTTTCTGGGTAGAAAACATAGTGGAAAATGAAGAAATTGCTTGTTACAAGCAATTTCTTCATTTTCCACAGTGTTTTCGCTATTACTTTTCTTATGGTGCGTCCAAAATCCTCTTTGTGAGATAAACGGGAGTTAAAATCGTGAATTTTGAGGAACGAAGGAGTGTTTCTGTATTTTACTTCTTATACTGCTGCATAGTTAGAATCGATGGGGAGACGAATCAATATACGGTAGTCTGGGATGATTATGAATGGCTGCCTCTATGATAGATGATTCCACACTTACTTCTCGTAACCCACACTTTTAAATCCTTTACCAGACGAGATAAAATAGACTGGTCCTTATTGAAAAATGTTTAAGACGAGAATTCAAATTAAGAATGGAATTCAAAAAAAGCACACAAAAAACCCGTGTCAAATAAAGTATAAAATGATTCTATTTTAATGAGCAATATTGTCGAAATCTTTTTTACTTTCAGGTTATACTTCTGCAATGCGTGACATGCAAAAATGTGTGAAAATAGATTGAACTCTTCATTTGTTTAAGCGCTGTCTGTCTTGTAATGTTCAATGAGCCAATCTTCACAAAACAAAGATCCAATTCATCCATTTAGTTAACTTTCGCCAAAAGTAATGAGTAAAGGTGCGTTTGCCTTGTAATATTTACAACGATGAACTGACATTGTCTTTTATACATCTTTCTTTCTTGGCAGACCTTAGCGTTAGTTACTTTTCAAACGGTGTTTATTTTACCTACGTATTATATATTCTATGGACATTGGCAATTCAAAATTTGATAGATGATAACACAGCCATAAAATGCAATGACGCTGTGAATAGCCGACTGATTTTGCAGACCTTACGAAAGAGGTTATCCTGTGACTTTACGAAAGAGGTTATCCTGTGAATAATTACAAGCAATTTCTTCATTTTACACAATGTTTTCCAAATTGTTTTTCTTGAGCGGCATTCAAAAGCGTCACTGTGTGGGAATAGGGTGAAGTTACAAACGATATTGATACTTATTTGGAAAGAACCGATGGTTCATCGCGAAACTGTTGTAACTGCCAATATGTTTATAGGCAGTTACAACTCTTTCGTGCTGAACCATCGGAATGTTTCCACAACCGCTCCCCTATTACTCTTTAGCTCTGTCTCACTGTGTTTTGAAAGTACTTTTATTCCCCTGCAAAACGAATGTTTTCGAGGGTATAATGGAATCAGCTTGTCTATCCGTCCGCTCGTGTACAAAATACCATCAATTTTGTGTCGCGAATTCTCATTCATTTTCTCTTCAATTGCACTGAAACTTCATTAAACATTAATCATATGTTCGAAGTCTTGCAAGACGTAATTTTAAAGTGTCAACTCCCCCTACTTGAAGAATTATCTCTCCTAGATCTAAGGCATTTTTGTGCTATTTTACTAGTAATTTTGTTGCTCGAAATCCATCTCGGCTTTGCTTAAGTTGTGCATAAACTTAATATATGTATTTTTAGAGTGTCAGCTTCACCTGGGTGTGGAATAATTTCCTCTTGAACTTAAGCGTTCTTTTTCTCTTTGTACATTTTTACTCATTTTGTGTATCTCGAACCCCTTCTCGAGTTTTATACAATTATACTGAAAAGTTATCAAATGCGTGTTGAGTCTCTGCTAGATTCAAATTTGAATTGTCAACTCGCCCTTGTAGAAAATTTGTTTGACCTTGAACTAAGACATTTTTTCTTTACCCATTCCCACGCAATGACGCTTTTGGACGCCCCTCAAGAAAATTGACTTGGAGAATATTGTGGAAAATGAAGAAATTGCTTGTTACAATAAATTTCCGCATTATCGACAATGTTTTCCAGCTCATAATACAAAGTTTTTCCAAAATTTCATCACATTAAAATTGTCGTCTACACCTACATTGAATTTGGACCAGTATAAAATTTTGCAGTCTGATTATATAGGTTAACCCTTTCTCGTTTTTCAAAATTTTAGACCAGTCCAGTTCGAAAGGAGTTGCAGCCAACTATCAAAAGTGGGAGCAATTTGAAATGTAACGAACCCACCGGTCAGAAAATATTATGGGAAAAGAAGAAATTGCTTGTTACAAGCAATTTCTTCTTTTCCCACAATATTTTCTCAAGTATGAATTCACAGGGACGTTAAAACAAGGGATTGTACAAGAAAGGGTTAAAGTACAAGTTCTGGGTGGTCAAATGCCTTACAAACATGAAAGTGCTGGCAGCGGGTTTAAGTCACTTTCGGAACTCTAGTTGTCATTTCATTTTGGGAACCAGGACAAACTCAAATAAGTTAGCTATAATGTCATTATTTTCTTAAACAAAAAATTCAATGACTATACATATTTATCCATTTATTTTCAATTTACTTAAATGCAATCGTACATTCGCGAGAGTTACCAAAGAAATATTTTTACCAAAACACATTTTCTCGAACTCTAGAAATGAAATCATTTTTATATCTGGAAATACAACGACAGTTTGGCGCTATGGAACAACGGTACATTGTGATTTCTCTATTTGCAATTGTATTCAAGCCGGGACGATACAACCATAAGAATTTAAAACATGGGAATAAAAATCGGACAGACATTTGATTGTATCAAATTGGGTTATCAATTCCTATTGTAACCTCACGCTGCCTTGGAAAAAAATGAATGAATTTGTCCTACGAAATTCTAGTATTTCTTGACTTTTTTGTAAGTGAGATTTTAATAATTCTTAAACCTATTTATGTCGATTTCAATCATAATGCAATACAGTCTTAACCCATTTCCACACAATGACGCTTTTAAACGCCCATCAATATGAAAGCTTTGGAAAACAATATGGATAATGAAGAAATTGCTTGTTACAAGCAATTTCTACATTGTCCACAATGTTTTCTACAATAAAAGACAAAGATTTTGAAGATTACAACTTAAATTTGTCGTCTGCAACTCCTTTGAATTTTGACTGATCCAAAATTCTATCGTGTCGGAATCGGTTAAGACAACTAAGGAGTGAAATGAAATACTAATGTTTGAGAAACTTCTGAACTCTGCGAGCTAAATTGCATATCAAATTCTCGGACCTTGTACTCCTGTAGGATTTCAATAATTTGGAATAAGTGGCATTTTGTTCTTTGAAACTATTTATTCCGAGAAACGTGGCCATTTTTTCTGAATTATGTGATAACTTGTAAACAATGCTTTAACCCATTTACACTAAATCCCGATTTTAACGCCCCTCAAGGTATCTTTGTAAATATTGTGGAAATTGAAGGAATTACTTTAACACCGTTTTTTTAAATTGTCTACAATATTTTCTATCCTACAAAACAAATGTTTTTTTTTAAAGAATTCACTGACTAAAAATAATCGGCTGCAATGAACCAGTGTAGAATTTTGTTTTCTGGTGATGTGTTCATGGATTGATTTTCTTGTACTATTTAAGACGCAATGTCGTTTTCCTGAGGCTTTCAACGATTATCAGTTATCCTTTGTCATTTATTTCTAGACTTCTAATGCAATATGAAGTCGTATTACTCTGTAGAAAAAAAGATCGTTGTAAAAGATATAATACTACAGACTGGCTAGAAGTTTAATGTTTTTTCCAGTGATGGTTATCTGGTGTTGTCCTGGCGTTTCTGTTTCATTTAAGAGATGAAGAGAATATTTTTTTTTCATGGAGGTATGAACCGAAAAAAACTAATCACACTGTATGAATACGCGAAGCGGATTCGTACAAAAGTGTAATTAGGTTTTTCGGTTAATACCCCCGTTACTAACCAAAAAGGTCTCTTCATTTGATAGCATAGAGCGAAAAGAAAAAACTTTACAAATTTTGATACCTTTTTGGATTGAACTATTTTGTGCGGAAGCATACAAAATGGCTGTGTGCTCGAAATTTTGTTCATGAGGGTATGCATTTTTTTCGACCAATCAGAGCGCCCGTTTTTGATAGACGATACTAAAATTTAAATCAGATCATCATAGTACGGGTTGATGATATGATAGTACGGGTTAAAGAACGCCGCCACTGTCATTGTATACAAATGATGGACCCCCCGCTTTCATACAAAATACCGATTGACCAATCAAATCACTCATTTACAAAGAACGTAAAATGTAAAACTTTCGATATTTATTCTAAATATTTCGTATGTAAGCAACAAAAAAATGTAGTTCAAGCTGTATTTACGTAGACTAGGTCTCACAATAACGGTTGACTTTTGTTTAACCCATTCCCACACAACAAAATTTTAGACTGGTCCAAATTGAAAGAAGACGCAGGCGACGAATTCAAGTTGATGGAATTCTAATTTTTTGTCTCTTTTGATTGAAAACGTAGCGGAGAATGAAGAAATTGCTTGATACAATGTTTTCCAAATCTTTTTTCTTGAGGGGCGTGTAAAGGGGGGGGATAGGTTAAAAATTTTCTTGGCCATTTCTTTAGCACTATGCCGTTTGATATGATGATATCCCTGTCAAAAAACACTGTCAAAGGTCAATGGGGTAGAAGAGCGACTGCATTAGGATGAAGGACTTAGGCTATATAAATGTAAGAATGCGTATATATTTGGCGGAACGCTGGTCCCGCCCACTGATTCCGCTAGCCACGCCTACTGAGCTCCTACAGGAAGTTATATTTCAATATTTTACGGCGTTATTATGAAAGAAATATTGCCAGTGGCATCTAACAAAGAAGTAAAATTGTTGGATAAGCTGTGGCTACGACGTTTAAAACGCCAAATCAATAAGAATGCTTCACATAAATATCGACCAATGTCGAAGTTTAAATTTCACTTTTGGGTTAAAGGAATGATTTGATTGGTCTATTTGTACTTTGATAGACAGCCATGATTTGCCAATTACTTCTTAGTGTAACAATCGTTGCAAATTCGAAACTAAAGAAACCAAACGAACGACAGTCTAGGATAATTCGAATCTAATGAAATGAAAATCAAGGCCGCGGAAAATACGACCGTGAATTTGTACCAAAAACAAGAATTAATCTTCTGATGTTAGATTTAATTTGAAGGAAACTTCATTAGTTAAGATTTTCGCGAATCTCTTCTATCCAGACAGTGAAAAAACGCCTCGGGGCTGAAGTACTCAATAATCTGTTTTATAACGCCCTAAATGTCTCGAGTCCATTTGGAATCGATTCTTTCTTCAGTCCATTACCCAAACCAGCTGTTTTAAACCAATTCCTTCTGCATTCCGCTTTGTGAAACCGATTTAGACAAAAAACTTTGAAAAACATTGAGGAAAACGAAGAAATAGCTTGTTAAAAAGAAATTTATTCATTAACTACAATGTTCTTTACCCAAGGGTGAAGCAAATACAAGATGTTTTATCTTTATCATTATCTCCGCACCGACAAGAAAATACAAGAGTTTTTATCTCTTTCGTAGCATTATATTCCATTTGTTATTTACTTTTTTTTTAATCAAATAAAGTCTGTGAAATAGTAAGAAATATGTGTATTTCTGCAGATATTTCCCTTCTCCTTTAATATTCTGATTACTTTTATTCGCATTATGACGTCATCTACAGACTTAAAACGACGTCATATCTTCGGCTGCTTTATTTGAAACTATCAGATACGTTTTTTGCTGACGTGTCCCATTTTGTCCGCGTGGAATGTTAAAATATTACTGGAAATATTCATTGGTATATAATAAAGTTATATCATTAATAATTTAATTGTTAGTTTCGTCTATCAAAAACGAGCGTTCTGATCGGTCGAAAAATTCAATTCAAACCTCCATGAACACAATTTTGAGCACGCATCCATTTTGTATGCTTCCGCATAGAATAGTTCAATACAAAAAGGTATCAAAATTTGTACAGTTTTTGTTTTTTTTCGCTCGATGCTATTAAATTATAAGAAATGAGGATAATATTTTTTGTTTTCATGGAGGTATGAACCGAAAAAATTAATCACACAATGTATGAATCCGCTTCGCGTATTCATACAGTGTGATTAGTTTTTTCGGTTCATACCTCCATGAAAACAAAAAATATTATCTTCATCTCTTAATTGATATTTAAATCGAAATTGTCGTCTATACTGTCGTATATACTATCTTGTCATCAACTGGCCACCGACATGCATGGTAGTTAGTCGGTGATGTCAAGTAAGTTTTTAAAACACATGGCCGGGACATGAAACGAAATGCAAGTCGTTTTAGATGAAAACTTACAGAAATGTTTGACAAAAAGAGTACGAGGTCTACATCCGGTCGAAATTGAATAATTTGATTTGCCAATCGAATTTTAATTTGAAATCATGTCATCGTTTGGCAACTTACCTTTATGTTACGGTTGTGATACAAAACTTGTATAGGATTCGAGCCACGTAGGAAACTTAGAAAGGACTATTTCACGAGTCCAATGGTCGAGTGAAATATCAAATTTTGCTAGGCGGCGAGAATCCAATGCTATGTTTTGTATCAATCATAAATTACAGTTTTTCATACATTAAATATGAACGACTTATGACTATAATAGATATAAGAAGCTTTTTTTCTGTAAAATGAGCCCTTTTTAAAATACGATAACGATATTCTCGGCGTGACGTCATTTTACCTGGGAATGACGTCATCTAACTATATCTTATCAGTTCAGTTCTTGTATGATACGGCTTTTTTTCTGTCGAAACCGATTTTGTCCGCGAGCGTTGAATGTATCTTATGGGGAAAATCGGTAGGTAAATGATAAAACCTTATACACAAGGTTTCTGTAGCCAGTTACAATCTAAGAATATACACTCATTTAAAACGAAGAAGAAGAAAAAAAAAAAAAAAAAAAAATAAAATCATAATAATTAATTAATTATTCATTAAATAAGGAATATATTATAGTCTTGATTCTAAACCTTGTACTAGATTAGAGCAGTGTAGGAAAATTTGTCATATTTCACGAGACATATTAATTTTTCCTGCGCGGCGAGAATCCGATCCAATCCAATGTATCAATACTCCATCCTTGTCTTCCATTCATTATATACAAACTTATTTTAACTATGAATATAAAAAGAACCTAACAAAATATGTTTATCATCTACCCTTAAAAAAAAAAGAAATCATAATTACGTTATTATCCACGTGACGTCATTTCATCGCGAAAATGTGGGCATCTTACCACACCGTATCAGTTCAGTACATATAGAGGATAATCGTTTGTTTCAGTGTAAGATCGATTTATATTTCATTGAGTGAACAACAAAAGCTTTATTTTCATGAGTGGCGAAGCCACGAGTGAAAATATAGTTTTTGTTGTTCACGAAATAAAATATCAATCGATCTTACTCGAAAAACAAACGATTGTTCTATTTCTTTAATTCAAAAATTAGACAAAATGCGAAAATTTTATGACAAATTTTCTTAAAGCGCGTCATTTAGCACATGGCTGCTATGCAACGCTTATGATGACGTCACTTATTTGGCTCTGCATAGATAACGTCAAATAGGGTGAAATGAACGAAAGCGGGGCATAAGTTTTTTGATAATTTCACTGGATAGGCGGTGAGTTTATCAAATGATAATCTACCGTTATTTCTCGATAATCCACCTGTAAGCATTAAAGAAGTATTCTTTCTTCTTTTGAGTCCGATTTTGTCCGCGAGCAATGAATGAATTCGGCAGTTATACAATAAAGCATTATATTTCAATTTTCTATAGCCAGTTACAATATAATTCAATGCAATTCAAATGAGAATATTTAAATAATCATTTGTCAAATAGTCATATCGACACTCTTCTTTTTTTTTATCATAAAACGGTACGAACAAACTTTCAGTTTAAACAGAAACACCAAAAATAAGTAGTTCTAAATGGTTTCCATTCAAGTGAATGTAGAAATAAACTAAGTCGCCAAACCAACCAAAAAGGTTGACAAAAATGACGGTCAATGTTGGAGTTGAAAGCTCAGGTACGGGCTGAATAAATGTTTTGATTGGTCGTTTGAATCCTTGATTTACAGTCGCGATTGGTCAATTGAAAAATCGTGGCTTTATATCAAATAATCAGTCGACCAATGAAATCATTCATTTAGAATGGAAGTTAACTTTGAACTCCAACATTGGTCGCCATTCATATGAAGCATTTTTCTTGGTTTGGCGACTTAAATGTCGTAACTACAGCTTATTCAAACTGTAATTACAACATTTGGGTCTCCAACCAATCATTGTACTTTTTGCCACATGCTACTTGCCTTAAAAATTTACTATTTTTTCTAATAACGTCCTTAGATATGTAAAAGGAACTTCCTGTTGGAGTCAATGGATGGGGCAAATGGAGTAAGAGGGCGGGGCCAGCGATTGACAAATTCAATGAGAGAAGAACATACTAGATAAATACGGATATAATGACCACGAACTACTAGTCATGTCATATAGTTATATGTTGTTTTTTACAATATATACCCTGCTTTCTTTTCTGGATTTAATTCATTTTGAAAAGTCTTCTGCAAGATCATGAAATTTAGACCAGTCAAAAATGTTATCACTGAGGTTAAGTAATGAGTAGGTTTATTGTCGAACAATTTTCGTCTGAGAATCAGTTTAACCCATTCCAACTCAATCCCTCCTTTTTACGCCCCTCGAGAAAAAAGCTTTGGAAAACATTGTGGAAAATGAAGAAATTGCTTGTATCAAGCAATTTCTTCATTATCCACAATGTTTTCTATCCAAATAGACGAAAAAATTCAAAATTCCATCCACTTGAAATTGTCTTCTGCAGCTTCTTTCAATTTGGACCAGTCTAAAATTTTGCTGTGTTGGAATGGGTTAAGAAGGATTAGATAAGATTGCAGAAAAATCTATTGCTTTTGCAGAGAGAGTTTAGACCTTGTGTATTCCGGTAATATTTAGAGGTCAATGTCCGATCAATCAGCGATTTGTCGGTCGGCAAAGTTTCAATGACATTTTCTCTCATTCCCCTGGAAAATGTTTTATTTGTCTTTTACAATTTGTAGCTTGTTGTTCAAGATTGTATCACTGTGATTCACCATGTGAAAATAAACCACTCAAGAAGTCAAACAAAACAAAATCTTGTAATAAATACCTCTGCCCCTATTTCCTAGATCTATGTCACGTGTGCCATGTTACAGCAAGAGAATGTTTCTGCACGACGTAATTTAACTACCAGTTACAGATTCTAATAGAAAGTCTTAAAAGGAAAACTCATTATTGTCACCCAGAAATACTTTGCTCTGTAACATAGTTTTCGGGGGGCTATTAAGCCAAGTACAGCTATTTATGTATGCTACTCATATATTTATATATTTGATTGATTACATTTGTACATTTCGGACGCGTAGCTATTTGTATGTTCTTTATTTTCATGTTCCTTCAAAAGGAAAAAAATGTATTCAACCTTCTAGAGATCGCATTTAGTACATGTATGTTTCTTTTTACTATTGCGTGTAAGCCGGCTCATTTATTTTCATCCTCAACTGTACCATAGCTCATCATAAAAGACACGTCCATATGTGAGTCCTCTATTTTACTTTGACTTTACATATACCAAACATCTAATCTCTCTCGTCTTTGTTTTTCAGCCCTCTTCTTTACTTTAATCGTTCATTTTTCTAAACACCTAACCTCTCTTTTCTATATTTTAAGCCCTCTAGTTTACTATAGCCGTACACATATCAAACACCCAACCTCTCTTTTCTATATTTCAAGCCCTCTAGTTTACTATAGCCGTACAAATATCAAAAACCCAACCTCTCTTTTCTATGTTTTAAGCCCTCTTGTTTACTAAAGCCGTATATATATCAAACACCCAACCTCTCTCTTCTATTATTTAAGCCCTCTAGTTTACAAAAGCCGTACAAATATCAAACACCTTACTTCTCTTTTGTATGTTTTAAGCCCTCTAGTTTACTATAGTCGTACAAATATCAATCACCTTACCTATCTTTTCTGTTTATCTCTATGTAATTTCAACTAGTTAACTATAGCTGTACAAATATCAAACATCTAATCTCCTCCCCACCCGGGTGTGTGTGTAATTCAGCCCGGTTGTATCTATACAAACCATATATTCACTCTCTGTTCTGTGTATTTCAGTCCGTTGCTTCACCAACTACAGCTGTACATATACCAACCGTATTATCTCTGTATTTTCTGTTTATTACACCAACTACAGCTGTTCATATACCAACCATACAATCTCTTTATTTTCTGTTTATTTCAGCCCGTTACTACACCAACTATATCTGTACATATACCAACCGTATTATCTCTGTTCTGTTCTGTTTATTACATCAACTACAGCTGTACATATACCAACCGTATTATCTCTGTTCTGTTCTGTTTATTATATCAACTACAGCTGTACATATACCAACCGTATTATCTCTGTTCTGTTCTGTTTATTACATCAACTATAGCTGTACATATACCAACCGTATTATCTCTGTTCTGTTCTGTTTATTATATCAACTACAGCTGTACATATACTAACCGTATTATCTCTGTATTCACTGTTTATTTCAACCCGTTACTACACCAACTACAGTCGAACATAAACCAACCATATAATCTCTTTGTTTTGTTATGTATTTCAGTCAGTTACTACACCATCTACAGTTGTACATATTCCAACCGTATAATCTCTGTATTTGTTGTTTATTTCAGCACGGTACTAAATCATTAATTTAGACTGTATTTCAGCACGTTGTTACACCATCTACAGTTGTACATATACCAATTGTATAATATAGACTTTCTGTTTATTTCAGCACGTTAATACACTATTAATCCCACTTTTCTATGTAAACTGTATTTCAGTACGTTACAACACCAACTACAACTACACACATACCAAACACATAATCTCTGTATTTCTGTGTATTTCAGCCCGTTACTACACCAATTACAGCTGTACATATATCAAATACTTCACTGTTAATGACGACCGCGAGGGAATGAAACCAACAGAAGCTATTTTATGTAAGTTGCTTTTTATCCGAATTTCGTCTTGTTTTAGAGGTCTGGCTGTAACGTACATGTATAATTTACAGCGTCTTGGGACGATTAAAACCGCGTTACTACAACTTTTATAGGCTTGAGTTTTGAGATTTTGATCTTCGAACTAACATATGACGTACCGTCGTTGTCATTCTAAAACCTCGTAACTACAGCTTGATTCAAGCTGTAGTTACGAGATTTGAGAATGATAACAAAGATTTCTCCATAACTAATAACTCAAGTGTTTTGTCTATCTTCGATGTACTCCTCAGTCAGGTCTTTATGTAAGGAAACACTATTTGACCGGGTGAAATTGGTGGAATTGAAATCAACGGTTAAAATAAGATTACTTAATGAAATTAATGTTTCCAAAGTGAGTGTTTAGGGTTTCTTTGAAGCATTTTTTCATGATCATATGCGCACTCTTCTAGGTGTAAGTTTTTGTGTTTCTGTGACGTGATCAAAATCTTAGTTAGCCTTAAGTGGAAATGACTAGACGTTGTGTTAGATTGGGAAAAAATAACTAAACAGAATCTGCGAAATCGCATTAGAAAGTCATAAAATAAGGTGAAACGATACCATTTGTTCTTATTTACTTTAGAAATAAACTTTTGGTCGTACTTAAACAACTTCACAAAAGGATATCGTGCTTTTTTAGTGAAAGGAGCAAACGTGCAATGCTTAAAAAATGTATGTGCGTTTAATTTTTTGTAATAAGGCATCAAAAACGAGAATTTTACATTACGACACAAATATAAGTACTATAAGGATTTAGCATTCATCCGAGGTATGGTAAAAGTTTCCTGGACTGGCTCAATTTACCCAATATAAATCGTTCAATCATGGCGAACTTTTCACTGAATGTGGTTTACACAAATTGCCACTAATCTACCAACTTCTGTGTGATCGTGATGAATAAATCATCGTTGCAAGTGCTTTACTATGACGTCGAAGTCACGTTATCCTACGGAGCAATTGACGGAATGCTAGCCAAAGCCTACTGAAAATTGACAGGGCAAGTTAACCTATGTATCCAATGGCGTTAATTTGCAATAACATCTGGCCAGGGACCTGAAGCAAAAGCAAATCTATATTACCTAAACGTCGTATTTGAGTCTTGAAGTCGTGGTATTGACGTTAAATGTCCCATAAAGGAGATTGAGTTTTAGCGCGTGCGTGACATTTCCAACCATTACACATGTGCGCCAAGTAAAGACTCAGATCAGCCTGTGCATCCGCACAGTCTGATCAGAGTCTTCACTCTGCGCTCTGTAGAAAGATACTGACCCAAAGTTCTTTAAACAATCAGCGAATGTTCTAATTGCCCCCAAATGGCTGTCCAGGGTGCTCAACGTGTGCAAGTCACGCACATGCGATATTGTCGAAAATGTCACGCACAGGCTCATTTAATGTTGGAGGTCAATTTCATTTCCTCTCTTTTTGAATGATTGAATCGGTCAGTCGATTTTTCTAATTGACTTCGGCGATCCGTCCAATGACCTGACAATAGTTCAGGTCTGAAAGCTGCTCTTTTGTTTAAAAACACGGTTAGAAAATTATAGGCATTGCTATGAATTCGATATTTTACTCTGGGATTATCTGAACCAATATACTATGCAGTACTTGTACGACACGAGGTTCTACGACCCATATTTGCTCCATTAACCCATTACCAGACGACAAAATTATAGACCGGTCAAAATTTAAAGGAGTTTGTGGCAGGCAATTTCTCCTTTTTGCCACAAAGTTTTCCATGGATGCATTTCTTCATCGATTCTAACACAATCCCGCTTTTTGACGGCCCCAAGCAAAAGAATTCATAAAAATTGTTTGAAATGATACGCATTGTGTTCTACCGCGAAAGACATAGTATCTTAAAATTAAATTCAGAAAAAAATGTCGTCCGTGACGTCTTTGAATTTTGACCAGTCTAAAATTGTGTCGTTTGTTAATGCGAATATATATGTATAAAAAATATCATCCTTGAACATTAAAAATTTTGTAGAGTAATTGATTATAATATTTTTGTACTAAAATAAAGATTTTTTTTTTTTTTTTTTGTATTTCAAATCACTTTGATTATTCGTATTTATCTTACTTTTGACTTTAACTCGACCAACGCGTACTAAGCCATTTTTGGGGACGTATCCTTATTTGTCAAACTATTATTATTGCTTTTCTGTATAACGATCAGGAATATGATAGTTTCGGTAGGAGGCAAAGACAAAGATCAGTCAGCACATATATGCAGTATGATATAAGTGAACACCATTTTTAGTCCTTTGCAAGCCAGAGTTATTTTTGAAATTTATTTCTAAAAGAAATATTGACCCACAACTACTATTTAAAGTCTTTACAGGCATTTGATTTTATTGCAATTCCCAAAACGATTTTATTTAGCACGACAAGGGTTAAATCATGTACAGAAACCCAAGCTTGAACTTTATCATGAGACACGGGGATATTGTAATGACACGAGATAGACGTGATCCTAATGGCTCTAAATAAGGGGAGACGACCTGGAAATTCTATAGCTCTATCGTACAAATCTGGACACAACAAAGTCGTGAGAGATCAGCTCAATGAACACTCTCCCTGTTAAAGAAATTGATTGATTGAATGGGGTTTAACGCCGCTTTTAACAGTATTTCAGTCATATCGCGGCGGCTGGAGCACCTAACAATGGATTCCTGGTATTTCTCACACCAGTACTACCACTACATCCTTTCCTAGCCTCAAACTGCTATCCCACTTAGGTTTACGATTATCCACCCATTGGTGAGAGACAATTGTCGAAAAGAATATTTGCCGCCGCCGGGGATCGAACCCATGACCCTATGATTGAAGATTAGGAGTCTGGCGCGCTACCGCCTGCGCTATGACGGCGGCTTCCCTGTTAAAGAAAACCATATTAAGTATCAAGGAATCCTTTTTACAAGACAGTTCATGGCAGCTTATTCATTATTTTAAGAAAGGCGGTTTTTGTGTGTGTTTTAGCTCACCTGAGGTCGAAGCGCTCTTGGTGAGCTATTGTGATCGAACATCGTCCGGCGTCCGTCCGTCAAGCTGTCCGTCATCCCGTCCGTGTACATTTATAAAGAATCTTCTCCCAAACTAACCTTGGAAATTATACCATACTTCACAGAAATGGTCCTTAGGCCATGCCCAATCGAAATACTTCAAAAGTCTTCTTTTCACAAATCATAAGGCCTAGAGCTTTGATATTTGGTACGGATCATCATCTAGTGACTCTCAACCGTAATTATTCAAAGAACTACCGTACCCTGGAAAGTAGGCTTTTTCTTTGCGATCCCTTATTTTACAAATGAATAAAGAGGGAAATCTTTAAAAATCTTCATATCCCAACCAACAAAGTCTAGAGCTTTAATATTTGGTCTGTATCATTACCTGTTGATCCCCTACCAAGCTACTTAAAAGTAGCCCTTTTCTGTGCGAACCTCATAGGAAAAAAGAAGAAAGTCTTTGAAAGTCTTCTCCTCGCAAACCATTAAGTCCTCGAGCTTTAATACTTGGTCTGTATCAATAACTTGTGACCCTCTACCCTTAAAAAACGCACTCTGAAAAGTAGCTCAATTCTGTGTGATCCTTTATTTTACATATGGATAAAGAAAGAAGTTTTTGAAAATCTTCTTCTAAACAATTAAGGCCTTGATCTTCAATACTTGGTCTGTATCAATACCTTTTGACTCTCTATCAAATACTAAAAAGAATAGCCGTGCTCTAAAGTTAGCCATTTTCTGTGCAATCATTTGTTTTACATAAGGATAAAGAAGGAAATCTTTGAAAATATTTCCTTCTAAACCATAATGCCAAGAGCTTGATATTTGTTGGGTATCAATATCTATTGGCCCTCTACCAAATCACTTCAAAGAATTACCGTACTCTAAAAGTAGCCGTTTTCTGTGCGATCATTTTAATATGGAAAAAGAATATCTTTGACAATCTCCTCCTTCTAAACCATAATGCGTGGAAGTTTGATATTTGGTGTCTATAAATACCTTTTGACCCTCTACCAAAGAACTTCAGAGAATTACCGTTTATGAAAATTAGCCCTTTTCTTTGTGATACCTGATTTTACATAGAATCAAAGAAGGAAATCTTAAAAAATCTTCTTCTTCTAAGCCATAAGGCCTAGAGCTTTGATATTTTGTATAAATATTATCATCTATTGACCATATACCGTATTCTAAAAATTAACCTTTTTCTATGCGATCCCTTATTTTACATGAAAATAAAGAAGGAAAACTTTAAAAATTCTTCTCCCAAACCATAAGGCCTAGAGCTTTGATATTTGGTACAAATCATCATTTATTGACCCTCTACCAAAAGACTTTAAAGAATTACTGTATTCTAAATTAACCATTTTCTGTTTGATCCCCGATTTTACCTAGAAATAAAGAAGGGAAACTTTAAAAGTCTGTTTCTCCCTAACCATAAGGCCTAGAGCGTTGATATTTGGTATACATCATCATCTATGTACCTTCTACCAAAAAACGTCAAAGAATTACAATATTCTTAAAATTATCCCTTTTCTGTGCGATCCCTGATTTTTCACGGAAATAAGAAGGAAAACTTTAAAAATCTTATTCTCCCAAACCATAAGGCCTAGAATTTTGATATTTTGTATAAATGATCATTTATTGACCATCTATCCAAAATAAATCATAGAATTAATGTATTTTGAAAATTAGCCCTTTTCTTTGTGATCCCTGATTTTACATAGAAATAAAGAAGGAAATATTTAAAAGTCTTCTTCTCCCACACCATAAGGCAAAGGGATTTAATATTTAGTGTGTAATGATACCTATTGACCCTGTACTAAATACTTCATACAATTACTGTATTCAGAAAATAAGCCCTTTTCTGTGCAATCCGAGAAAGGAGTAATGAAGGATATCATAGAAAATGTTCTCCTTCTAAACCATTAGGCCTAGAGCTTTGATATTTGGTATATATTAATGTCTATTGACCCTCTACTTAAGTACTTTAAAGAATTACTGTACTCTTGAAATTAGCTCAATACGGTTGGATCTTCACTATACCTAGAATTAAAGGAGAAAATCTTTAAATCTTTTGATATTTTGTATATTATTTCATAAAGCCTTGAGCCATCATAATCAGGGTAGCGATATAGGACCATCATGGTCCTCTTGTCTAAAGTATAAATCCACAGAGATATAAAAACAAGGGATAATGAAAGGGTTAAACTCTTCCACAAAACCTTTAAGCTTTTGGCTTAGTTAAAATAGAAACTTTGTACTAAATGTAAACTCATTTTTTGTCATTTGGGTGTGGAAATATTAAAGATACTTCTACGAAAAAAATCAATCGAATATGAACCAGTACTGTATGAAACTCAATTATAAAATTCTCGAAGTTCTTCATTGATTTCAATTCTTTGAAGAATTTTGAAAGAGCATTACCTAAGGATCATTTCTGTGAAGTTATGTTGAAATTCCATGGTTAGTTTAGGAGGAGAAGATCTTTTTGTAATTGTGAACGGACGGACGGACGACGGACGATGACCGATCATAATAGCTCACCCAGAGCACTTTTTGCTCAGGTGAGATAAAAACAAGCAATTTCATCTTTTCCTACACTATTTTCTACTCTGTAGGTTGGTTACTTTTCAAATAACAGTCACTTTCATTTATCGTCTGTAACTTCTTTCAAATTTGACCGAACTAAAGTTTGGAAAAACGGGAAAGGATTAACAACAAGTAATCGAGGGATTGAAGAATCTCCGAAGTAACGTAATTACAAATCTGTCATTAACACATTTGTCGGCGCGTTACTAAAATTGTTTTTGTTGTTTGAGCTTTCAATGAATGTCAAATATTTCCTTGCATATTGTGAGAGCTGATTCATATCATAATTTAAATTCCGTGGTTATTTGCTTTTAAGCTCGCCTAAGCACGAAGTTAAAGAGGTGCCATTCTGATCGGTCATTATGCGTCTTCCGTCTGTATATCTGTTCGACAATATTTTTCCCTCTTTTACTCTTTCTATCTCTCACACACACCCTATCTATCTCTATTTCTCTTTATCCCTCTCTCTCTCTTTCATCCTTTCTCCCCCTCTCTCTCTCTTAATTGCCAGATTATCTAACTGTCTATCCCTCTCTCTCTCTATTTCTCTCTCCCTCTTAATCTCCAACTCAATCCCTCTTTTCCAAGTGTCTGTCTTTCTGTGTGTTTTTCTTTCTTTGTCCGTGTTCGTCTCCCTCTTTTTGTGTTTGTTTCTCTCTCACCATCTCTCACTCTCCGATTTACGACCACAAGGAAAAATGTATAGGTTGTACAGGTCATGTTAAATAAATGAATCAATCAGTCGATCATATCAACAGATATTTTATAAAAACGAACCATCAGAAAATTAAAATTGTATTTAAATCAATAGATGCCATATTTGCGAATCTTTGGAGGTAGCTTCACTGCATGCGGGCTACGTAAACACAGTCTGCATTCACGTTGTGTTGATGACCTCCTTTCGACACGTGAGTATTAGCTGTAAATTTTGTACCCAATCGTCTTCTTTTTCACATTATTCTATACCTTTCACAGAAATAGCTAGATATATAGAGGATATTGATCAGGTTGCCAAGCAATATCTAAATCATTAACCTTTCCTCACACAAGCCCTCCTTTTTACGCGCCTCAAGAAAAAATGCTTTGGAAAACATTGTGGACATAGAAGAAATTGCTTGTTTCAAGAAATTTCTTCAATGTCCACTATGTTTTTCACCTCAATAGACAAATAATCTTAGAATTTCATCAACCTAAAATTGTCCTTTTCATCTTTTTCAAATTTGGACCAGTCTAAAATCTTCTCGTGTGGGAATGGGTTAAACGAATCATCTATAAGCAGATAAAAACGAGATAAAACCGAGTTTTTATCTGTTTTTGATTGCAAGTCTAATAAATTAGAGCTTTTATGAACACGAGTTTGATATTCTATTTATAATACGACCTTAATTTTTGTAATAAAGCACTAGAAATAAAAGATTCATCGAATATGATTTTCAGCGAAACAAATCTACCCGCTTGGAAAATGGCATAAAATTTATTGCGTGTGTGACATCATTTTGGTGGTCACAAAATGTGTTACTGTAGGTTTCGAATTCGTTTGCGTAATTATTACACTAGTTTAATAAGCGTATTCATACAGAAGAGTGATTAGATTTTCAGCTCTATACCCCCATGAAAACAAGAACTATTATCTTCATTTTTTATGATTTAATGGCATCGAGCGAAAACGACAAAAACTTTACAAATTTTGATACTTTTTTGTATGGGACTATTTTGTGCGGGAGCATACAAAATAGGTGCGTGCTCAAAATTTTGTTTATGGAGATATGACTTTTTATGGAGATATGATTTTTCTTATTTATTTACTTATTTTTCCCCCGAACAATCAGAACGCCCGTTTTTTGATAGACGAAGCTAATTATTAAATTATATCATAACTAAGTATTATTTTATTTCAGTAACCATGAGACGTTCAACGTGGTTTCCCTTATCCAGTCTAGTTATTTTATTAATTGGTGGTACAGTGTGTTTTGTTGGCCACTGCGAGTCAGGACGCAAAAACCTTACCTTCGTCAGTGGGATCCTTTTTGTATTAGCGGGTAACGTATCTAACTTTTTTCGTATTTTTTCTGCCCCTATTTACATTGTAGATATAAATTTACCTGCTTTATTGTTTCTGTTTGATCCATTACTTTCTGACGCTCTGAAGAAATGCAGTAATAGAAAGCTTTGTGGGAAAAGGACAAATTGGTTATAACAAGCAATTTGTCCTTTTCTCATTATGTATTCTACCCGTTTTTGCACTTATTTCTTAATTTTAATACAATTTGAATTGTCGTCTGTAACTTCTTCCTATTTTGACCAGTCTAAAAAATGTTCATCTGGTAATGGGTTAATAGAATGTTTGTGTACCAGAAGGCACTTTCTGATCTTAAAGCTGAGTTTACGGATCGCCTCGAAAAATTACTAATAAACTTTTCATTGCGACTGGGAGTGAACTTTGAACTCCGGCATTTAAGCGATTTTCTTGGTTTGGCGACATAAACGACGCATCTATTTCAGCTGTAGTTACAACGTTTGTGCCGGCAACCAATGACTTGCATTTTGTTTTAGGCCTCTAATCTTATAATTTGCAAGTAAACCTCGTTTGAGATCTCAAGTCGGAGGTCAGCAGGCGTGACCAGTGATCTGTTGATCGAGTCATCGCTAGCCACGCCCACTTTACACGGCATTCCGACCAGCAAGTTTGTCTGAGATACCAGATGTCATTTTTATGTTGGTGGCTGAAGATTAAATAAAACGCAAATCGCTGATCGGCGACTTAAACGCGAATGAATAAATAGTTTTTACGACGTACAAGTTGTTCAACTGCGAAATCATTTTAACCTCTTGTCATGCTGTATAAATTACCTTACTGAATTGCTGTAAAATCAAAGGTCTGAAAGCACTGATAGAACTTGTTGTTGAATAAACAATAATTCCATTAGAAATCATTTTCATAAACAACTCTGGCAGGAAAAGTTCAAACAGGAGGTGTAGACCAAGATCAGACTGCACTTATGTGCAGGCTGATCTTGGTCTATACCTCCTGCCAAACCCGGAATAACCCGGGTTCAGCATGACAAGGGTTAAAAACGCTTCGGAGATAGAGAGGACGTTTCCGAACTGAATGAATGATTCGATTTTGATCGAAAGTAGCGCTTATTCTATTTGATGAATAAGTAAGTAAGTTATTATTTTATTATAGTGACATGTGTATAATGAAATGTAGTACAACAAATAAAATAAATATATGAACACCCGGCCCCATGGGCCTATATGTCATTTTCAAACATTGGAATTACAAATGTAATTGAAAAAAAAATTGATGAATATTCTTATGCTAGACTATACATGTTATGTGTAAATAATTGCCGCAATAGACATGCATAAGCCACATTGCCCAAGGGCAAAAATTCTTAAAATGTATTTGCTTAATCAAAATGGCTATTTTTTTTTCAATTCATTACTAGACGACAAAAACTTTAAACTGTTTCAAATTAAAAGAAATTGCAGTCGACAAAATGTAAGCTTTGATACTTTAAAAATCTTTGTCTTTCTGGACAGAAAGCAATGAGGGAAATGAAGAAATGGCTTACCATAAGCAATTTCTTCATTTTCCGAAGCGTTTTCCTAAATTATTTGTCTAGTAGTCGTAAAAAGCGTGATTGTGTGGCAATGGGTTTAAGAGCCTGGAAATGTAATATTTTCACAGCAACAAATCACCGTTTATCATTGGTAGATTGTGGTGTGTCGATGAAGATGTTGTTCTGAAAATTGGCTCTCTTTTACGACAGAATAAGTGACAAATATTGTCAAAATTGTGAAACTTATTGAAGATTTCTTTCAGTCGAAAGTCAAGATGATTGAGGCTCTTTTTTTTAACCCTTTCCCGTACAAATACGGGAATTTACGTGGCTGTGATTTTAGATCCGAGAAAACATCGTGGAAAAAGAAGAAATTGCTTGTAATAAGCAATTTATTCTTTTTCCACAATATTTTCTACCACACAGGTTGGTTCCATTTCAAATTTCATCAAATTTTCGTTGTCGTTTGCAACCTCTTTCAATTTGGACCTGTCTAAAATTTCAGAAAACAGGAAAGGGTTAAAGTGGCTCTTGAACAGAGTTTCTTGGAAATTTGATATAGGAAAAATTTCATCTTTTCCAAAGGTTATGTCATTTCAAAATAAATATACTTTCTTCTTGTTAAACCTACTTTATTCACTGTAAATATAAATTAATGAGATATATTTCCAAGGTCCACTTTGGCACATCGGAATTTATCGGATCCGGTCATTAATCTTCGGGTAATGTCGATAACGACTGAAGCAAATGACGTGACTGATACGTCATGGAAACCACAAATAGGGCAATCGACAGAAAACATATTTATACGATGGATGATTACTGGCGTTTCGTAGCGCGTAATATTTTTTCTTCTTAATAATTTTCTCTCGTGAAAAGTCATTTTCATTTCAAAATCAACTTATCCACCTTCTGTTGAAAATTGAGAGCCAAAATTATTCTTTCATAATCCGTGTAAGAGCAGCTTTAAAAGTCGTTTTATCACAGCAAGTTGATTCGAATTCGTCATACTTCTTGAACGGTACAGGGTTATTTCTGATTTGATTTGTCTTTTGATCAAGCCGAGTCCGGCCATTGGTTACTGTACGCTTTGTTGAAATATTACATACCTAGATAAATAGCCAATAAAACTTACTTTCTAATTATAAATCGTTTCGGTTTTAGTTTTGCGCATGAAAGCATGTAAAACAACGTCTACTAGAATCAATAAAAAATAATTGACTCACTTAACATGGGTTTTAGTTGTCGGATTTTCTGCAACTTTTGAACCGGTTATCTCATTCCCGCACAATTTTTGACCCCCCCCCTCCCTCAAAATCTTTTTGAAATCGTGGTGGAAAAATGAAGAAAGTGCTTGTCACAAGCAATTTCTTGATTAACCACAATGTTTTCTACCATAAAAGACAAAGATTTTTAAAATTCCACCAACCAAAAAGTGTCGTATTCACGTTCTTTGGATTTCGACCAGTCTAAAAATGGTTTTATGGCAAATAGTTAAAGTGAATTCTAAAACCCCTTGCACGTCTATCAGATATACACTATTGCAACAAATTTTCTTGACAAGATCAGACTTTTTTATCAGTTGATTTGTAATTTCTGTTTTTGTAGCCTATCTCCCTTACGTGACTGGATAAATAATTGGTTTTTGGTTGCCTTTCATAACTTAATCGATACTCCACACTCTTAGGGAGCGAATAAATTGTTCGATAGATGTAGATCTTCAAATTTTATGATGCATTCACATTCTTAGAAGATTGCCTTGCCCTAAAACTCGAAGGCAACTCCTTGTTTATATGGTCCTGCGTTATGGATCAACCACTGCAACAAAACGCGTTATTCAAAACATCGTATGTCATGAACACACCGTGTGGTTAACAGAAGGAAGTGAACGATTAACCCTTACCTGTTCAATCCTTGGTTTTACGACGTTGTGATTTTTATAATTGGGAAACATTGTAGAAAAAGAAGAAATTGATTGTGACAAGCAATTTCTTCTTTTTCCACAATATTTTCTACCATACTCAGTGGTTATTTTTCAAGTTCATTTTGAATTGTTGTCTGAAAATAAGCTTTTTATTTGGAAAGGTCTAGAATTTTGTAAAACAAGAAAAGGTTAATCGATATGATTGGATCGAGTGAAGATAGATGATAAAATTAAAATGGATTGAAGTCGGTGAAACTTTGGTTGCATTGCACTTTATACTACAGGACAAGTCTTAACCCTTGTCATGCTGAACCCGGTATATTCCGGTTTTGGCAGGAGGTGTAGACTAAGATCAGACTGCACGTATGTGCAGGCTGATCTTAGTCTATACCTCCTGCTTGTACTTTTCCTGCCAGAGTTGCTTATGAAGTTGATTTCTAAAAAAAAAAAATATTGAATTTTGAACAACAAGTTCTATCAGTGCTTTCAGCCCTTTGATTTGACAGCAATTCAGTAAGATAATTTATACAGCATGACAAGGGTTAAAACATGTATTGTCAGATGTACCCTGTTCTATTTAAGGCTTACACGCAAATTTGATAAAATGAATATAGTTTTCAAATGTTTATAGGGTATCTTTGCTTTTTTAGACACTCACACACACAAACAAACATAAAAAAACCCACTCAATTTCAAGTCCAAAATGTCTCAACAACAGCTTGCAGATTCTTTTGTAATTCTTGGATATCAGCGCCAATGCATATAATTTTAACACGGTTTTGTCAAAATCAACAGATTGCCTGTTATTCATATATTTCTTTGAAAAGTACAAACACATTAAATCGTCTGGCCTCCATATAGTTATTGCATATATTTGTGCATTCGAGGAAATACGAAAAATTGTTCTGTCTTCAATATATGTTACTTTGAGTTCGTTTTCATACACATGTTTGGTCAAATTAAGACACCAGTTTTATTTTTCTTTCTACAGACAGAGTATATGTAAATGACTTCATTTTTTGTTGCGTCTATAAACTTAAAATTTCATGCATTCTGGTTGAGTGAAAATTTGTTTCATACCTCCATGAATACGAAATGGTACACAACTCTGTTTTTTATGTTTCCGCAGTAGTACGACAAAATAAATTTCTAAATTGTTTACATCTTTACTTTATTTACATCGTTTAAAATAAATACCTTGATTATCTTAAACAATAATATAAGGAATATTTTGTGCTTGCATATAAGAAATGATAAGAATCTTTTTTTCTTCTTTTTTTTCATTGACGTATGAACTTAAAAACCTAATCCACACTGTATGAATATGCGACAATATTTCAAATGATGGAAGGATTTAAAAAAAACTGTTTTCATACAAAACTGCTTAAAAGAAAAAGTTCCATTAAAAGTAAAATAAAATGATAAGATTTAATACAGTCTACACACGTTTTCGTTTTTATATGTCTGAAAATTAAATTTGGTTATTTTTCATCCACTTTAATACGCCCCTGGCGACTGTTTCTTGAAATATTGAATCTAGGGAATGGCATTCTCTTTTTCTTTCCTTTCTGTTTGAACTCATTCTTACAGTACACAATGAATTCGTCGAATACGAGCGAACTGTCATAACTACAACTTTATTTAAGTTGTAGTTACGATACTTTGCTCAACGACCGACGAAATACCGATTCTGCGTTCATCATCTCATTTCCACTTGATCCTTAAGAACACAAATATTATTTTAACACAGTGGCTATGAGATTCAACGAAAAAGAATCATTTTCTAAATAGGATACAATGAACTTAATATTTATAGTTAAAGAAAATATTGAGCTAAATATATCACAAACTTTGTGGAACGTTCCTTGATCAAATCGTATTAAATATGCACACATACAAAGGCGTCTATCACATTTGTTTTTCCCAGTATTTAAAACCGAAATACACGCCAGGTGACTTCCGACAGAAAGTTCGACAAAGCCCATTCCAACATAATGACGCTTTTTGACGCACCCCAAGAAAGACAATTTGGAAAACATTGAGGACAATGAAGAAAATGCTTGCAACAAACAATTTCTTCATTTTCCGCAATGTTTTCTACCTAGACAGCTGAAAAAAACAACTCAAATTCCATCGACCTTAAATTGTCGTCTGCATCTCCTTTCATTTGGACCAGTCTATAATTTTATTGTCTGTAAATGGTTCAACGGCGATAGTTTATGGTCAGTAACATTTAAGAAGATGTATAATGGTTGGTAAGTGACTTTAAAATCGCAACTACTGCTTAAATAAGCTGTAGTAAAGACATTTACGCCGTCAAACAAACACGAATTTTGAAGAAAATAATGAAGTTTAAATTTCGCTTCGGATCAAAATGAGTAATTTGATTGGTCCATCGTTTTTTTTATTTGATTATTATTTCAACCAAGATCCACAAATTTCTTTACTTATCTTTCTATTTTCAGGTCTTTGCACTTTAGTTGGAATTATCTTGTACATAGGGAGCATCACAGAAGAAGTTGGAAATAAGCCAAAAGTTTCGTTGGAGGATGTTCAGTTTATATATTACTATGGTTCATCTTTTATGATGGCCGTCGGGTCATTTGCATTAACAGAAATGTCGGGTGTGTTTTCAGTGTATTTATATATAACTCGATATAAACACGCACAACGCAAAAAACGGCAACAAGCTTTGAAAGCGGAAGCCAACGATAGAAATCAACAATGGCGGCACAAGAGGTCAAGGCCTCAGTCACGTGACAGATCTCAATCTCGCGAGAGATCACGTGATACCTCTCTGAGTAGGTCAGAGAGTTACTATACATATACACCAATATCAGAGACAACGTGCACGTCACACGAGCTGTCAAATTATTCGTTTCCGAATGACACTTCAAGACAGACTTTATCAACCACCACAGTAGTTGAGACATATTCGCCGAAGGAAAATACGTTTCCACATACGAATATAGACTATCTACGGAAGACAACTCCTGTTTAATACACATTGGAGCATAGAAATTTAATTATAGCGTCGGCGGGCATCTAGAATATCGTACCACAGAATATTGAGAGTGTAGATACAATATTTTAGAATTTCGTCGACTATAGGTTAATTTTTCTGATTTTGTTTTCTTTTATTTTGTAAAGGGGACCATTTTGATAACAAAGGGAGACAATCGACGCACTACTCTTTACAAATAGAATAATTAGCAAGAGTTGTATTACATTTTTTGTATGAATTACTGTAAATAATTGCTCATTCATCGATATCATTATTAGGAGTAAAAGTTACTTGTAAATTGATTACAAAATGAGGATTTGTATGCATTTCCACACGTATATGTAACACGTTTTTTTAAAACTGATAGCATTAATAGATCTTTGGTCGAGGTCAATCAAATACTTAATCCAGATCGAATTCTTTTTATATGCATTTGATGTTGGTTTGGTGACTTAAACATTGTAACTACAGCTTTTTAAAGCTGTAGTTACGACGTTTAGGTCGCCAACCGACGATTTGCATTTTATTTTATGTACATACCCATACATTGTGCGAACTAAGATCGTTTGGAATCTCAAACTGTTTTTCGAAAATCAGTGGGCGTGTCCATCAACCCGTCAATTATTACGTAAGTGGAGAGTGGGACCGTCCTAGAAGTGCAAGAGTAATTGATCTTGGGCAGATAGCGCGCTCTAAACTTATGGAAGCTTTCCCGTTACCAGACGACAGAATTTAAGATGCGAACGAATTTTCAAATGGCAAATTAATTGAAAATTAAGGGTCATATTGAGAAAAAGTAATGTTAAAAAATGAAAAATTGGTTGAAATGATTTTTCGCAACGCTTTCATAGAAATTATTCTCTTATATCGTTAAAAAATCGGGATTGTGTGGTGATGGATAAAGGCAAGTTTTTCTGATAGTGATATCATTTGGGTTTTTTTTTTTTTTTTACTTTATATGAGTTAATAAATAACTGTCTTGTTTAATCCATTACCAGTTGGTAGTGCGCAGGACTCCTAATCAACGAGTCCCGGGTGCTATATCCGGCCGCGGCGAATAACCTTTTCGACATTTGTCTCACACCAATGGGTTGATAATCGTAAGCCTAAGTGGGATGAGCAGCTGGAGGCTCGGAAAGGAAGACATGATAATACTGGTGTGAAAACTACCAGAAATCTGTGATAAGGTACCCCAGCCGGGGCGATATGCCGCGAAATGCCGCGAAATGCCGCAAAATGCCTAAATTACTGATAAACTGGCCTTAAACTTCGTTCAGTCAATCAATTTATTCAAAAAAGTTGTATACGACAATTTCAAATTGTGGAACTTTAAACATCTATATCTTTTAGGGTAAAAAATCAAGTGGATAATAAAGAAATGACAGTGTACAAGCAATTTTTTCTTCGTTTTCCACTTTGATTTCCTGAACTCTTGTCTAGAGAGGCATCTGAAAGGGTTATGTGGGAATGTGTTAATCAATGCTTGTGCCGATTTCTGTCGAAAACACGTATACCTTTTTACGGAAGCTTGAGTTTTCACTTGCTGGGCCATATGTGATAAATTGAAATTTAAAAAAGTAAATGACCATTCGTGTACAGATGGACTAGTATCGGTTGGGACTCTTTTATTCCCGTAGGATTTTTTCCCGACGATACACGAAATTAGCTTTCAATACTGGCGATTCTTAATGTACGTAGAGTCGCCTTATGCTTTCGATTGCGTTTGGAGCATTGCTCGACAATATCCGTACATCGTTGATTTGCCGAGCGTTCCCGATTGCTCTCGAATGGATTCGAAACATAATCTAGTTTCCGTTTATAGTTACCGAAATATATATTGGTTCTCGCTGTTATTATATCAAAATATACTTTCCAAACCTAAAGAATGCAGCATGCATCAAGTTATATTCAAGAACACGATTTTCTTTTAACCCATTACCAGAAGGCAAAATTTTAGACTGGTTCAAATTGAAAGGAGTTGCAGACGACAATTAAAAGTTTATGAAATTTTAGATTTTTCAACTCTCTAGGTAGAAAACATTAGGGAGAATGAATAAATTGCAAATGAAAATCAGTAGATATTAGCAATTGAGCTTACTCAGAGGAATTGATAATAAATCGAAATTAAGAACATTTTGACAGAGCTATGAAAAGCTAACACAAGATTTCCTTAGCAGAGCAATACAGAGTTTTAACGAAAGTTCTGGTAATTACCTAAGAATGAACTTAAACTAAATACCCTTGTTTATGGGAACGCAACATGCTGTCACTGTTGAACCCAATGCACAAATGTAATATTAGAACATTATTGAATCTTTCACAAAGAAGAAAATATGCCTTTTGGGAATATGACTTTCTTCGCAAAAAAAAAAATCTATCCCTTTAAAATCTCAATACAGAAGATGTAATGGCCATATTTCCTACTTAATCCAATACCAGACGACAAAATTTTAGTCTGGTCCAAATTGAAAGAAGTTGTAGACAACAATTTTAAGTTTCTGAAATTTTTATTTTATTCTTTTTCAAATTGCTTTGTAGAAAACATTGCGGAAAATGAAGACATTGCTTGTTGCAAGCAATTTCTTCATTTTATACAATGTTTTTCCAACTGGTTTTTCTTAAGGGACGGCAAAAAATTGACATTGTGTGGGAATGGGTTAAAGTATGCGACACCATTTTACAGCGAAACGTTCGAAAATATACACTGTGCACTGATATCAATCGGCTTTGAGAGTTATTACACATACATTGATTTTAATACGGTGAAAATGTACCAAGCACTCGATTGAAAGATCCATCACCACGTACACTCGACTCCGACAGGAAAATGTGTCTGAGATACCAAATGACATTTGATTGCAGTTGATGGTCCGAGGCATATCACAGAATGAAAATCGGATTTTGTGGCTTAACACATTACCAGAAGACAATTTTTTTGATCAGTCCAAATTGAAAGGAGTTGAAGACGATTATTAAAAAGTTATGAAATGAATTAGAAAACATTGTGGATAATGAAGAAATTGTTTGCAACAATCAATTTCTTCATTTTCCACAATATTTTCTAAAGCTTTTATTTTTTTTGGTCGTTTAAAAGCATCACTGAGTCGGAAAGGGTTAAACGTCGTTAATATTTCCAGCAAGAGCTGTAGTTACGAAGTCTTGATATCAAAACGATATTATTTGTGATTGTCAAAAACGAAAATCGCAGCTTCGAAATCTGTGAAAGATTTGATTGGCAATGTATTCTTTAATTGCCAATAGCGACTCGGTAATAGAACAAAATTTACGTGCTACATGCACGCGAAATCACTGGTAAGCAAATATAAACCACTTTCAATCTAGATCAGTCTCCGATTTGGATTTTATCGTCTTGTAATGAAAACTTTGAACGAAACAGAGAGGATGAGCTTAACTGTTTGAACATCAAAATGTTACAACTTCATTATTGCTAAATTCAGTAATTTCGCCAAACTTGTAAAAAAACTGTCAGAACATGTGTGTTCGTAATGCGAGGAAATGAAATATTCCATGCCCAATGTAACTTTTGTATGCAAAAACCGATGAACGCTCTGAAAAGGGGACTCAGTGTAGATTGAAAAAGAAAACTGAGTTGCGAAAACAAAGAGGCGACCTACTTTATAGAAAATCTTGTATTAAGCGACTACACATGGGACGCAAAAAAGTGGTCGCTTAAAACACATTTTCTGTGGAATATATGAAGGATTGATTCGATTGAATAGATAAATTATTACAGAATTTTCTTTAAATTCTATTTTTGGGGTCTCATTAGAATCGTCTCAGTTCTCACTGAGACGATTCTAATGAGTTCCAACAACATTGGATTTAGGTACGATATGTTTTAACAAATAAGACCACTTCTTTATGAGAGCTTTTGACTTTGAAAAGATGAATGTGGGCTCTTAAGTGAAGTTGTCGCTTCGTAGAAGTTGTTGCACGAGCAAGATCGATTGTATATTGCAGCTGTCGATACGAGGTTTCGGTCTCGAGCGGCGGTTTGCTTTGTTTACAGTATATCGTCGTTGTCGTTCTAAAACGCCGTAACTACAGCTTGACTCAAGCTGTAGTTACGAGGTTTTAGAACGAAAACGACGATATGAGCTTTTCTTTTAAACAAACATACATTTATACAATTGTAGTGAAGGTAACTATTTCATGGACTAAGGGAAATCTTTACATGGTTAAGAAATGAGATCTTTTATCTTCATTACGTTTATTATTCAAATTATAATTGGTATCCATTAGTATCCATCCGTTTGTAAGAGAAATGAATGATTTAAATCCCATTTTCATGTAGCGTTCTTCAATCCTAGTTTGTATTTTATATCTATTTATTTATCATTGACTATGTTCACCTTGTTAGATATTACATAATTTTGGCGATTTTTGCTGCCACGCTTTCGTTTTTTAGTAGTTGTAGAGATCTTTATACAGAAATGTCATTCAAATATCGTCAATGCGGGAGCATAATGTCGTAACTACAGCTTTAATGAAGCTGTAGTTACGGTATTTTGCTCACGCACCGACGGTTTTCATTATAGATTTTCTCACATAACTTACCAAATTGATGGATCGCTGACCACACATACTTACTCCGACAGAAAGTTCGACTTAGATATTAAACGATGCTATTTTTGCAAATATTTCATTGTCAGTAACGTATATCAAAAGTATAAAATGGGTGGTTGGCGACCTGAACATCGTAACTACAGCTTGAATAAGCTGTAGTTACAATGTTTTACTCTCCAAACCAACAAAAATTCTTATCATAAATTTCGGGGTTAAATGTTCACTTCCACTTTATACAAAGGATTTGATTGGTGTATCGATTTTTGATTGGCAGAGTCGATCCGTCAATTTACTAGATACGGAACAGCCATCACGAATATTAAAGTTTTACACATACTCCATTTTCTTAGAGACAATCTGGTTTTACATGTTCCTCGGCTAATGCTCGCTTAATAACTTTTCTATTTTCTCTTGACTATATTAACCCTTGTCATGCTGGGTTATTTCTGCTTTTGCAGGGAGCTAAGACTTAGATCAGCCTTGACATAATCTACACTACCCGTGTGAATTTTTAAGCTGGAATTGTTAATGAAATTTATTGACTCCCATGGGTCAGGAATAGTTCTGTTTTTACAGGAAGCACCGTCAAAAATCAGTCTGGTCATATGTGCAGACTGGTCTTAGGCTATGGCATATACCGTTTTTTTAATGAAATTTATTATCGAAAGAAGTGCTGACCAAAATCAGGACCTTTAGCTACTTTCGGTAGTTTGAATTTAATGCAGTCCTGAAAAAAGCATTTTTGTTCGGCAAGATAAGGGTAAAAACCAGCTTGTCTCAAAGAAATATGACTGTCAGGTTCTATTGAAAGTATTATCGTCGGTGGGAGAGGAAACTTCGTAACTGTAGCTGTAAAAAGCAATTTCTTCAATGTCCACAATATTTTATATCCTAAAAAACAAAGAATTTAAGAATTTCATCAACATAAAACTGTGGTCTGCATTTTCTATCAATTTGGACAAGTCTTAAATTTTGTCAAGTGGGAAATTTGTTAACCGAGTAGTTTAACACAGTGAAATAAAACGCTTTGATCGTAGTAGAATCTAAGATGATTCGTCTTCAAGATCAGCATAGAAAGACGATTGTTTTAACCCATTCCAACTTAATCCCTCCTTTTTACGCCCCTCGAGAAAAAAGCTTTGGAAAACATTGTGGAAAATGAAGAAATTGCTTGTACCAAGCAATTTCTTCATTATCCACAATGTTTTCTACCCCAAAAGTCGAAAAAAAAAATTCCACCAGTTTGAAATTGTCGTCTGTAGCTTCTATCAATTTGGACCAGTCTAAAATTTTGCTGTGTTGGAATGGGTTAAATCTTTTCAAAATGTAATCCCCATTTCAGCGACGGTGGTCTTGCTACCCAGACAAACTCCTCCAAACCGTCAAACTCAGTGGCTTAGTCACTCTGGTGACGTCACTGGGAGTCTCTCTGGAGTCGATTTTCGAGACATGAAACATGTGGCTTCCGTTTTATTCGATTTTCTAAAAATGTATATTGACCCATCATCAGACGGCAATATCTTGACTGGTCCGTTGTTAAAGTAGATGTGAATGACATTTTCGAGTTTATAAAAACAATTATTATTATTATCATTGTTATTTGTATTGCGTGTTCTATTGTCTTTTTTTGTAGAACACGTTGAGGGAAATAAAGAAATTCCAGGTTAAAAACATTTTTTTCATGTTCACAATTTTTCAAAGGTATTTTTCTTCTTGAGTGGCGTCAAAAGCTGAATATGTAGGAATAGGTTAAAACAGATTGTCTGTAAAAGACAACAATATCTCTAGGGCTTCTTTTTCAAAACTTGAGTTATCTAAATGTCATACCGGTAAACACTTCCATCAGAAATGAAACCGATCATGTTTTTGTATTGAATTTTTACTTCTGATCGAAGTGTTTCAGAAAAATCGATAAGTTTTTCCTAGATGAAATACCAGAATTTTGAATTGAATTATCTTTACATACACATAGAGTGTGTGTATTCCCTTTTATTTATCGTCGCTACCGTAGCACATGCCTATATGAGCGACGCCCCCAGAAGACGGTTAGTTGTTACGGGGGATAGTGCAAGGATACAGGAAGAAACTGCTGAGAGCTCCGCCTGGTTCTTTTACGTGCTCGGTGGATAGCACCGTCACACGGGGCCTCGGTTTAACGTCTCGTCCGAAAAACAATTAGTTGTGTTAGTTGATATGGTCAGCCCAGGGCTCGAACCATGAACTTGAGGTTTGAAGTCAAGTGCTCTACCAACTGAGCAAATCGGGCTGACATAGACATATTTCATTTAGTATTTAAGGCCATTGGCCCATGATGAATACAATGTTGAACAATTATATTAATAACAAGTGTTACAAAATCAATATAACTGTGAATTCTAAGATTGTTTATAAAATGAAGAGAAACTAATGCCATTTCGTTCTCAGATATCAGTTTAGAAACACATGAAATAATTGATTATTATATTAATGCTCTATCTTAAGTCGTTCTTAAAAGCAGGATTGTCTTCACATTCATTTTCTGTTAAACCTTAAGTAGTTCAATTCTGTAATTAAGACTAGCTTGAATTTCGTGATGGCGGACATAGCAACGTGTAACGTGACGTCTATGATAACGTCGGTTGTTGCCCTTGTAGATTGTTTGTAATGACATATCCATGCTAATCCATTCCAACACAAAATATTAGACTAGTTCAAATTGAAAGAAGCTGCAGACGACAAATTCAAGTTGATGGAATTCTGAATTTTTCGTCTAGTTGAATAAGAAACATTGTGGACAATGGAGAAATTACTTGGTACAAGCAATTTCTTCATTTTCCACAATGTTTTCCAAAGTTTTTATCTTGGAGGCGTAAAAAGGAGGGATTGTGTGGGCATGGGTTGATTATTATGATGTCCTTACCAGTTGGTGATTATAAGAAATGAACATTTATCAATGGATTTTAAGAATGAGATAATTTTCTTGTATTAAACGCATGATATGCAGTTTGTTGGAAATACCAAATATAGATATAATTTGACCATTTTAACGAAAAACTGGCCAACCGCGGCTATTAGTCAAACAATCAGTAGACCAATGAAATCATTCATCTCACCAGAAGTGAGTTTTGAACTCATACATTAGCAGTCATCTTTTAAAGCTTATTGTTGGTTTGGCGTCTAAAACATCGTAACTACAGATTACTCAAGCTGCAACTACGACGTTTTGGTCGTCAACTAACCATTTCACTTATTTGTTAGATATTACTGGCCGTTAATCTTACAAAATAACGCCATTAAATATTGAAACGGGACTACTTGTCGAAATCAGTGGGTGTGGCCAGCGGAATCAGGGGGCGGGGCCAGCGATCGGTAAATTCTTGTGCTGACAAATCTAACGTATAACCTTTATTCACACAGAACCTTATTGTCGTTTGGGGTGCAAGATGTCGTAACTACAGCTTTATTAAAGCTGTAGTTACGGTATTTTGCACTCCCAACGACTAAATTTGAATTTAAAATGCACTTGTGTCTGAAAGTATTAATGCATGTCGCGTCGTGAAACTGTCTTCAATGAAAGCCATCTATAAAGATTAAACTATCTTTTTTTTCATTTTGGTCCAATAAAACATTTTCAAAGTTCCCTCTGAGAATTTTTGGAGGAGTAATTTTTTCCAGAAATTATTAGTTCATATGTTTAAATCGCCTAACCAAAAAGTACATGTACGATCAACATTAATGAAGGAGTTAAAGTTCACCTTCAGTGTAAACGCATAATTTGATTGGCTGATTGTTTTTTGTTGATTGCGATGATACATCAATTAACCAAGAACCTGTAGCTGTAGTTACAATGTTAAGGTCGGCAACCAATATTTTTTTACGTGTTTTTTTATACCTTTATTTTGCAAAATATATGACCGGGTCAAATATAACAAAAAAAAAAACTAAAACTGTAAGATACTACGGCTTGAATAAACTGTAGTTACGACATCCTAACCAATAAAAATGCTTTACATTAATGTCGCCCGATGTCAGAGCTCAGAGTTCACTTCCGGTTTGAATAAATGATTCGATTGGTCGATCGATTCTTTGATTGACAGCCGCGATCCGCAAACAAGCTCTGTTTCGCACGACGGTTCACATTTACACAGTAAACCCTCTCCCGTCTTTCAAAATTTTAGACTTGTCCAATTTGAAAGAAGTTGCAGACGACAACTAAAACTGAGTGCAAATTAAAAAATAACCAACCTATAGGGTAGAAAATTTTGTGGGAAAAGACGAAATTGCTTTTTCAAAGCAATTTCTTCTTTTCCCACAATGTTTTCTCAAGTATAAAATCACAGGGACGTAAAAACCAGGGATTGAACAGGAAAGGGTTAAAGTTAGTGTCTGGGGAGGACGGAGGTTTATGAAGCTGTCTCAAAAAGGTGTGATTGCAAGAGAAGAAAAGATATATCATCTCCGTCTCGAAAACATCGGAGCGATAAATCACAAAATATTTGACAGACAAATGGGAATTCAAAATTATACACAACTTCGATAACAACATATATATCCCTTCTTTAAACGTTAGAAGATGCTTGATACGACGTCACCATATATTTGAGAAAGTTGACACCCGTAGGGGCTACATTTATAAGTGTATCGGAATGGTATATCACAACATACTTTACTTCTTAGTTTCGTCTATCAAAAACGAGCGTTCTGGTTGGCCGATAAAAATGTTCATACCTCCATGAGCACAATTTTTAGCACCCAGCTATTTTGAATGCCTGCGCACAAAATAGATCTATAAAATATGTATAAAAACTGTAAAATAATCGCTTTTTTTTCGCTCAAGGTCATTAAGTTATAAGAAATGAAGAGAATATGGGGTATCAACCGAAAAACCTAATATCACTAATGTATGAATCCGCTTCGCGTATTGATACAGTGAAAGTACTTTTTTCTTTTCATACCTCTATGAAAACAAAAAACATTCTCTTCATCTCTTAAACCTTTCCTGTTCAAATCCGTCGCTGTGATTTTTTACTTGAGAAAATATTGTGGAAAAGAAGAAATTGCTTGTAACAAGCAATTTCTTCTTTTCCTACAATATTTTCTACCTCATAGGATTGTTTAATTTCAAATTGCATCCAATTTTCATTGTCGTCTGCATCCTCTCTCAATTTGGACCGGCCTAAAATTTGTTTAAAAAAGGAAAGGGTTAAATATTTGAGAAACAAATGTGATTTTAAAACCCTATACGCAATTGACGGTTTGCCGTTGTCAATCAAAAAATCGACATACCAACCAAATTGTATATTTAGACCGGAAGTGAATTTTGATCTCCAACATTGGTCGACCATGTGAGACATTTTTGTTTGTTTGGCGACTTAATTATATCTCATTCAAGCTGTAATTATGACGTTTAGGTCGTAAATCAACCATTTAATTTTTGTTGCAAGTAACTGACAATAATTAATATAAAAAAAATATAACAATGAAATAACGCGTTAGGCTTAGAATTAATCATTTTACATCTATTGGGAAACAAGTCCCACCAACTTGGATTAATCTCTCACTATTCTGCTTCCAGAATAATACACCAGTACTCGCGCCAATCGTGTTGGCAAAAGACAGAACCAAAATCGAAAACCGCCTACGGGAATCGAGCTTTCTCTCTTGATCGAGAAGCCGACGCTCAACCTAACGCCGTTCAATATCTCAGTCTATCTTCCTGTTGGAGATCAGCTGGATTGACAAGCGATCAGTCAATTCTCAAAATCTAAGTACTTAAAGTACTGTAAGCTAGCAAAGCATGGTTTGATTTAGAAAATATTTCCCTTGTCGGATAGAAAACATTGTCAACATTGAAGAAATTGCTTGTGACAAGCAATTTCTTCATTGTCCACAATGTTTTCCAAAGCTTTTTTCTTGGGATGCTTAAAAAGCGGAATTGATTGGTAATGTATTAAATAGCATGCTTTTAAAAGAGTTCTCTGCATTTTGAATAGAGTTTGCATTTTTCCATAACAACATAAGAACTACTTTTTATAGCGTAGGCATTCAATGTATTTAGTGGTTAAGCCACCAGTGGCAGTTTGCACTCGTTGAACTTTGAGACGACCTCAAAATTTTGTCTGTTAACTTTAGCTATCAAAGCTGACGCTTTGCTAGCTAAAAACAGTAAGGAGGTGTTACGCCATCACCTTTAATTTGAGAAAAAGCTGAACCCATTTGTGCCGCTTAATATTGCTGTTTATACCTTGTCCAAATTGAATGATAAATCACAAACCATTTGACAGAAAATTGGAATTACCCATCACATTATCCCTTAATTGTACGTATGGTAGAATATGCTTAACACACAATACATGTATTTTATAGATCAATGAACTGAAGGAATGATGACAATCACCAAGAGTGAAATTTGGGTATTTTCAGCACGTGCATCTAATTGACATACTGCAATTCATTTACAGACACGCCAGCCTGTTCAACGTCCTATTAGTTCGTTCCCGATTTTCTCGTATTCGAGGGTTGTTTAGGACAATTTTGAGACAACGCTGATATTTGTAAGACAGAACGTCGTACTTATCTGAAGATTCACCCAAAATTATAATAAGTTGCAATTTCTTCGGAAACGCACTTAACCCATTACCACACGAGAAAATTTTTGACTGGTCCAAATTCACAGATGTTGCCGACGAAAATTTTAATTGATGTTTATCTAAAAATCTATCAAATTTTCCACTGTATTTTCCAAACAAGTTTTTTTAATACGTCAAAAAGCGTCATTATGTGGGAATGGGTTAAATTAAATTAAGGTTCACATGGATTATAAAATGTGATAGATGATGGAGAACTCGGAGTCTAACAAAAAGTATCTTTCTGTAATGAAAAGTCTTGTACGGTCTGTTTCGACAGATTGTTTTCCACCAGAATTTGAAAACACGTATAAATGATTTTACAACACTGTTGGTGAAATTTAGTCTCAGTCGCTTCTACAAGAAGAAATATCGATCATTTAATAAGAATAGCACTTATAGTATTAATGACATAAGAAAAGTATCGACAAAATGGCCCTATGTGGCACATAGCGAGATTGTCTTTTTTTCCTGACTTTGAAGTGAAAATAGAGCACAATAGAGATGTGTAAGAAGTGCACTGATTTGTTGAAATAATGATTTTTTTTTCTAAAAATTTCATGTCACTTCCATCACTATAGCTACCAAATTTTCTACCTATTGGCAGCAAAACATATGAAAGGTGCCCAAATTCTTTGGTTAAAATTGTTTCTAAGTCCGTCAAAAATCACTGTCTTGTTGACCTATTCTATTTTTATACACCAAGATTCATCAAATAAAATGATGTATATTTCATAAACATTTGAATTCAGCTAAGCGTTTATCCACCTAGAAAAATTATAAAATGTACTTCTTAATTCCGTTTGACGTCACCGTAAATGACGTTACATGCATCGAGGTTGCGTTAATGGTAGTAATTGAAATAGATCTGATACATTTTCGTGTGAACAATATACTCTATCTACTTTCTTTAAAAAGAAAGACCATATATAATATTCAGATGCTTATTTTTCATGTAAATATTCTCACATTGAAATTATAATCGTTGTCTCAAAACTTTCCGAACAACCCTCATATAACGATATCAACAGTCAATTATGCATTTCTACTAACAAGAAAGGAATAAGCTTAACCCTTGGCATGCTGAAGAAAATCATTGTTTAGAATTGCATGAGAGTCAAAGGGCTGAAAGCACTGGAAGCACTAGTTGTGGATCAGAATTTCTTTTAAGAATTGATTTCATAAACAAGTCTGGCTTGAAATGGATAAACAGGTTGTAAAGACTAAGATATGACTGCGCATATATGCAGGCTAATCATTGTCTATACCTCCTACAAAAACAGGAATATTCCTGGTTCAGCATGACAAGTGTTAAAATCTGAATTCAATAGTTGGATAGTTAACTATTGAAGTTCCATTTGAGATCCCGAAATAGAATATTGTCACATATGAACAATATCTCATTTGTTAACCTTTATCATACTTAACATGGGATATTCCCGTTTTTGCAGGCTGATCTTTGTCTATATCTCCTGCCAAAAAAGGAATATTCCGGGTTCAGCATAACAAGGGTTAAAATCTGAATTCATTTGTTGGATAGTTAACTATTGAAGTTCCACGTGAGTCCCCGAAATAATATCTTGTCACATATGATCATAATTCAAATTTGTTATCCCTTATCATGCTTGGCATGGGATATTCCTGTTTTTGTAGAAAGTAAGGACTTTATTCAGCATTTACGTGGAGTAATATGTTTCAAGACAGGATGCGCAAATTCAACTTGGTCATACATTCAAACCGCGTAAACCATTACATCGTCATTTGGCGAGCAAAATGTCGAAACTACAGCTTGAATCAAGCTGTAGTTAAGACATTTTTCTCGCCCAAAGACTATATGTCACTTTTGTCGGAAGCGAGTGACTTCAGCTTCCTGTATTTTAATTTATATGTAAAAAAGAAAAAATGTTTATTCAAATTGATATCATTTTTTTAAATGATGACTTTTCTGTATAAAGCTCCAGTAGGTATTTGTAGTAAATAGTGTGCCATAGTTTGCAATAAAACACAAAGCAACAACAATTGCATGTATAAATGTATATCATGTCGATAGGATTTTCAAATTTAATCCGGGCACGTAGCGCTAAAAGGGATTATCAAAAATCTGCGAACAGTATAGACACCAGATCATTCTGCACGAACCGTGTATGTTAATAGGAGTCTTTTTTTTTAGACATCACGGGTCATTTTATTCAGAAAAAAAATGTTTTAACCCATTACCAGACGACAAAATTTTACACTGGTCCTGGTCGAAAAAGTCAAAGGCGACAATGCAAATTGTGTTGAAATTTAAAAATAAGACCCAAATGGAGTAGAAAACAATGTGAGAATAGGAGAAATTACTTTTTGTAAGCAAATTACTTATATCTCACACTGTTTTCAAGAGCTATTTTCTTTAGTTCGTATAAATGCGGGATTGTGTAGTAATAGGTTAGATAATTTCCGCTTGTATTAAATATACGTTTTACCATATCTCCATTTCACAGTTTTATTTAATGGAGTCCCTGGATGGTCCCTTTTTGCGTGACGTGACACATTTATTCTGTGTTTGTCACGTGAGTTTTTGGGTAATGTTCATCTGTCTGTATTTTTATACCTTATTGTTTTGATATATTTTCTCCGACATTTTCTCCGACATTTGAAACATATATTCATACTACATCTGTTTACAATAGTGTAGTATCATAGCGTATTTTGTGTTAATGGTATAAAGAGAAAATGAAAAATTTAACCAGGTCTTGTTTTATATCATTTTCGTCGAGGTGAAAAATTCCGGCTAAATAAGATTTTTCTAGATGTCCTTAGTCATTTGAAGGAAACATTTGACGTTGTCAAGGTTACTTGTTTAACCAATTCCCACACAATGAGGCCTTTTGACTCCCCTGAAACAACAACAACAACAACAACAAAAAAAACCCAATCGGTAAATCATTGAGTGAAATGAAGAAATTGCTTGCAACAAGCAATTTCTTCATTTCTCACAATGTTTTCTACCCCAATAATTGAAAAAATATAAAATTTCATAAACTTGAAACTGTCGTCTGCAACTCCTTTTAATTTGGACCAGTCTAAACATTTTGTGGTATGGTAATGGGTTAAGCCAATGTTGCTTTATCTTAAGATTCTAAATAAGGATCTTGAGAATCTCCACGGAAAGAACGCATCTCCGACATCGATTTCAAACCTGTCTCGTGTTCAACCTCCGCGGACGATCCTTTCAAAATTTGCACAATACCGAGAAACATTGCCTCTCGTCGAATGGCAGAAATGGCATTTTAAAGGCTCATTTTGATAGCAAATACTTGATTTGAAAGACCGTTGACTTAAGTCTGATTAAATGTTTGTCGCCGAAATGACGTATGTATTGTTTTCTAATTGGTATCTCCTTGCAGGAGAACACAATAAAAATTGAAAATGCCTTGGTTTAAACATATTTTATTCATATCAAAATTTCAACAAACAAATACAATGAGACTACATGATATATAAAGATATTTGATATAAAATGGATTAGAACGGAAGCTTTTAGCTTATAAAGTTCTTTTCCATTTGTTCTAGATGGTTATGCCTTGGGTCTTCTTTAGTAATTATATTAGAAAAAAATAGAATATCTAACCATGATATATTTTTTTAAGAGAAGTCGTGCGAGGGGATGTGCTCTCGTAATAAAAGGTATTCAACATAATTATACGTTTATAAACAATGATTTTTTTTTTCCTTCGATACAACACCAACATCATATGTCTGGATTAAAGGATATTGTAAAAATGGTTCTATCTGAAACAATGAAGAAAGGTCAATATGAAAATTTAACCTTCTTAAATCAGAATCTTCTGCTATCCCTGATAAAGGCATGTACTTCTAAGAATAATCTGACATTTTCGTGGTAAGTAAGGCCTTCATCACCGTACAACAGAACATCCAGATTAATATTAGAAAAATCTGTTAGGGAACGGAGTAACTTGTTTCTTATCGCGGTGTAAAAGTTACAATCAAAGAAAAAGTGTTGACTACTTTCAATTTCACCACATTGACAAAGTGGGGAATCGATCAAATTTTTACTAAATAAATCCAAGTTCAAAGCACTACATTTAGTTCGTATTCTAGTATGGATTACTTGAAACTTTCTTTCGCCGACGAAATAAAGTTTATTTGGTATTGGCTTGTCCCTATCAAGATAATTTTTAAATACACTCAAAGATTGCAGATCCCGAATTTCTTGAGGCAAATTATTCCATTCTTCAACTGTGGATGGTATAAATGAATTTTTGTATAGTGATGTTTACAAGGAATACTTTGAAGATTATTAGCTCGCCTTAGGTTATAGTGTGACGTATTATCTATTCTATCAGGGACAAGAGAAGACAAATAATTAGGGGTAAGACCTCGAACCATTTTAAAAAACATAATAAGCTTGTGCTTTTTTCTTCTAAATCTCAACGTTTCCCAGCCTACTTCTCTTGTTAGGTTTTCTAATGAGACAATTTTGGTACAACCACTTACAATTCTTGCGGATTCATTTTGTATTTTGTCCAGGTCAGTTTTGAGTTTTTCAGGAATGTTGTCCCAAATAATATCGGCGTATTCTAATATAGGTCTTATGAATGAAAAATATATAGTTTGAGGTGTATTTCGATCGAGCGTGTGTTTTAAAGCCCGCATGGCGTTAACCCTTTTCCATGCTTTTTCCACGGTTATTTTTATGTGTTGATCCCAAGATCCATTATTTGAAATATTAAGCCCCAGATGTTTATGAATATCTACATTGGGTATGACTTCGTTTGACATATTAAGGTCAGGATGTACTGGTTTTGAACGTTTTTTGGATACAATGATAGATTCTGATTTTGATGGATTAAATTTCACAAGCCATGTATTAGCCCACTTTTCAATTTTTTGGATATCTGTTTGTAAAATAGAAGCAGCATGGACAGGGTTCTCAACTATAACAGAGAGACTTGTATCGTCAGCGAAAAGATTAATACTAGAATTGATATCACCAACTATATCATTGATATAAATCAAAAATAATAGAGGGCCTAGAATCGAACCTTGTGGGACCCCTGCGTAAATGGGAGACAAAATTGAGCTTGAGCCAGGCAATACAACCCTTTGCTGACGGTTAGAAAGATAGTTTGTGAACCATTCAAGTAATTTAGAAGTTACACCAGCTTGCTCAAGTTTAAATATCAAGCCTTTATGCCAGACTTTATCAAATGCCTTACTTATGTCGAAAAAAAGAACACGAAATTCAAGGCCGTCATCTAATGCCTTACAAATAGTGTTGTATAAAACTAATAATTGATTGACGGTTGAATCTTTTGGAAGGAATCCCGACTGATGAGGAGTAAAGAAGTTGTTGTCCTGAAGAAAATTGAATATATGTTTAAATACTATTCTTTCAAACGCTTTTTCCATGGTGTTAAGAAGTGATATCGGTCTATAATTTGAGGGTAAAGATGGGTCACCTGACTTGAAAATTGGACAAACATTGGATATTTTCCATGCGATTGGAATAGCTCCTAAGTCTAGTGATTTGTTGAATAAGTCACACAGAGGCTCAGCTAATTGAAAATGCCTTAAACCTAGTAATATCATCTGCCTAAGTCCGATCGATCTTTCAGTAAAAGCGCCAATTTCAAGACTACAAAAATTTAGAATCGACCAAAATTCAAAGGAGTAAAAGACGACAATTCTATTTGACGAAATTTGAAAAAAAAAACTGTGTCGATGGGGGTAGAAAACATTGTGTATAATGAAGAAATTGCTTGTAATGAGCAGTTTCTTCATTCTTCACAATTTTTTACAAGGCACTTTCCTCGAGGAGTCTAAAAAAGCGGGAATGTGTGGAAATGGGTTAAACCTAGAGTTATTGTGCTACCATGCAGTGAAGCCATGCTGCCTTATGGGTAATAACATTTATTGAGTACCCACAACTTTGGTTTTGATGATCCTGTCACATAAAGTAACCACGAGGGATGACGTCCATGTATCATCCAGTTATCTCTAGTCTGTGGACGTTTCTTTTGACGTTGAGTATCTATATCACGCGATCACGCAACACTCGATACTTTACCTGAGACTTCGTGCATTTTAACTCATTACCACACGACAAACTTTTAGACAGTTCCAAATTGAAAGGAGTTTTAGATGACAATTTAAAGATAATAAATTTTTAAATCTTTTTTACTTTCTGTGTAGCAAACATTGTGTAAAATGAAGAAATTGCTTGTTACAAGCAATTTCTTCATTTTACACAATGTTTTTCCAATCATTTACCAGAGGGGCGTCAAACTATGCAGGAATAGTTTAATCAAGGTTGAAAATTATTTTCTATGTATTGCACGAAATTGATTCGCCCGGAAATTAAAGAGTCACAAAATTGAAATAGCCAAGGGGTATTTGGAATACAGCGACTGTTACATTTAAGGGGTCGAGTACGAGATTTGTCCGATTACAGGGGGTCTCAATATTATTGACAATAATATTGAATCAATAGTATTGACACTATTTCTTATTATTTCAGTTTGTTACAAACTGACCCACATTTTGTTTCAACATTTTAGGTCACATATAGAACCTTTTCAGTGAAACTTAATCGGTGAAACTACATAGAGACCGACTTTGATTGGCTGCATCTCTCGTTCACACGAGAAAGCAATTCGTTTTCTTTCTTCTATATATAATATATATAAGAAGAAAACATGATCTAACAGTCCTTTAAAAAAAGAAAAAAGTCACCCCCCCACCAAAAAAAAAAAAAAATCTTTTTTTTTTTGCGAGATGGGTGTAAATAAGAAAAACGCAAATATCACCTCTATGCCACAGTAGTTTCCGTAGCGCTGAAATGTCGACATAATTTTTGTGGGAAAGAACACACACACATCCCCCCCCCCACACAAAACCCCGCTTAAACTAAACAACAACAAAACCCGTTGTAGAGTCTAATCCACTTTCCAAGTGTCATACCTACAGGTTTTCACCAAAGTCAATAAGCGGTCTATTCGTTCACATCAAGCTCTATCCTCTTCCAAACGAGAAGGCTCGTATACCAAGCCGATTGATTATCCTTTATCCTGACGATCTAGTTTCTTTCAAATGTCTGTCGCACATATCATTAAGATAATCCAAAATAATGGTAATGAAAATGAAATGAAAATCTAGATTTGAGCTACATGACATGTTCTGTGCACGGTATTAGGCGGCTATAACGTTTTACTTTTAACCCATTCCCACACAATTTCGCCTGTTTACGCCCCTCGAGACAAAGGCTTTGGAAAACATAGTGGTAAATGAAGAATTTGCTTGCAACAAGAATTCTTTCCATTTCTCACAGTGTTTACTAGCCAAGAAGACGAATATTTTCGTAACCTCATCGATTGGAAATTGTCGTCTGCCATTTCGATTTTGGACGGGTCTTAAATATTGTCGTGTGGTAATGGGGTGACAATATATATTTCCTCTGTAAGATTTGTGAGCCCCGTATACAGCTCACGAGCTATTGATGCATTACCCCGTGATTGAAGGATGCCTGCTGTATTCTCAACAGTTTCCTCTCCTGTTTGACATCGATCCCGAAGACCCATCAACACGATAACTGTTATGTCGATGTGATGTTACTTCCTGACGTATGTTATATACCAGTACTTCATTACTTTCGGTTAATTTTATTATTCTCTAAAGTATAAAAAATTTACTCTTTTCCATTCTACAAGAAATTTAACTATTAATTAACCAAATATCAAATTGCAAAATTTTAGGCAGGTCCTAATTGAATGAAGTTGCTGACGACAATTTAGAAAACAAGAAATTTTAGGATTTTTTTTTCTCAACTTTCTGGATAGAAAACATTGTGTAAAATGAAGAAATTGCTTGTTACAAGCAATTTCTTCATTTTATATAATGTTTTCAATTGTTTTTGTTGAGGGTCGTCCATAAAACGTAATTGTGTAATTAAGCCGGTGGTTTCATAACGTTCGGCCTCACTCAGACTACTGTTCTTTTTGCCTAATTAACGGATCGCTGGCTATGTCTACTGAGCTCCAACAGCAAGTTCCATTTCGATATTTTTTCGAAGCGGCGTTATTTTGCTAAATCTATGGCCAGTAAAAGGTGTAATTATTGGTTGGCGACCAAAACTTCGTAAATACAGCTTCAATTAGCTGTAGTTACGACTTATAAGTCACCAAACCAACAACAAGAGGCCAAAGAGGGCCTGAGACGCGCCACTGGCTATTATGTTTTCACTTAAAGTAATCTATCTTTAAAGGGTACCACCTAAGGAACATTTCTGCCAAGATTGGTTCAAATTGGCCTAGTGGGGAGATGTTGTTTAAAGAAGTTGTTGACGGACGACGCACGACGGACGGAAGACGTATAAAAGGTGATCACAATAGCTCACTTGAGCACTTCGTGATCAGGTTAGCTTAAATGTAAGCAATCGACGACTAACGAGGAAAGCGGTCATCATCATTTATTTTCGGTGCCTGATACGACAAGACAAACAGAAACACCAAGGTACTTTTCTTGAAAAAATGCCTGCACGGTGCAAAGACAGGGATGAATTGGGTCTAATGATTGTTTAGAAAGTGTACATTATTAATAGCACATCCTGACAAAGTCAAAGGACGAAAAATATATTTGTTAAAATATTTTATTCATTAACAGTGAATATATACATCCATTTAATACATAAAGATAACTATACAATTCAACAAATCCATTGGCATGTTTTCTTTATAAAATAATAACAGTGGACTAAGTATGAAAGCAAAATAAATTGTCCATGCTAAGTGAAAATATTCTATAAAAGTAGAGCTTTTAATTCAACAAGGAAATAAACAATAAATACTTTTCGTTCATTCAAAAATTTATTTTGATAGAACATTCTTAAATATTAATTTGCATGCATATAAGTACTTGCAAATTAATAAAATGAAATCTTCTTTTGCTTAATTTGTTTCATACAATTTATAGTTTCTAGTTATTCATCTTTTTTTATTTGATTTCTGATATGTTATGCAAAAAGGGCCCATCTATGAAATTAATAAAACAAATATTTGCACATCATTTCGTTGGTAAATGTCTCTACCAATATTTGATTGTTAACTAAGCAGATTTAGGAAAAGGGACCTTGAAGTCCAAGGTTATATGCAAAAGACAATGTTATCAATAAACCTTATATCCAGAATTATACCTTGGTCCAAAGTTTTAGAAAGGTAAGTGATGGGGTTGTCCAATTTAATAAATGTATCTCTTTAGGTAATATATGTCTATTGAACCAAGTCTTTATGAAGTCTTTTATGAGGTCATTTGAAATTCGGAATCCCTAGCACTACAATTCAAGGGCTTTTGCCAAAAAAAACGCATGTGAAATATGAAATCGTTCGCACTACAAATTCAAGGGCTTTCATATAAAAAATTTCTAGCACTACATATTCAAGAGCTTATACCCAGAAATACACGTGTAAAACGAAATACCTAGCATTTACCATTGAAGGCCTTACACCAAGACATATTTACGCACGTGATATATGAAATGCCTAGCACTTACCATTCAAGGTCTTACACCAAGGACTCCACATGTAAAATATGAAATCCCAAGCGCTTACAATTCAAGAGTTATGGACAATTTTAAGGTTTTTTGTGGGACAACTGACAGAAAAGTATATTTAAGTTAAGATCACTTGATGCAGGGGTTAGACTAGTGCAGGTTCGGCATAAGCCAACCAGAGCTGTTTTTATTTTAAAGATAAATATGCAGAATTGGAGTATGGCTCTCCTTTATCTAAAAAAAATCAACAGCCAAAAGATTTGACAGTGGGCTAGGACGTATACCAGGGTTTTGGCCCTCAAGTATCTTTAAAATATCCTCTTTTGACCCCCAGAAATTTGTCCCAAGGTGGTTAATGTGAAGCCCTTTGGAGAAATTTCTGAGAGTTAACCAATGGTTTGATCCCTCAATTTTTTCAATGACTTATCATATATACAATTGAAAATTGCACAAATTAATTGCTTAATTTGTTTCTTTATAATAAAACAAATGAAAAGCATTACCGTTACCATTACAATTCTTTTAATCATTTAATCAAAAAATCAAAATGTCATGAAAGAATTCTGATTAACCTAAATAATTTCATACAAAAAATATAGTAAATATTCGTGATTAACTCTATAAGATACCACAGACTAAGCTGATTAGGATTTAGACAACATTTCAATCGATAAGTTCCTGACTCCGTACTATTTACTCTGCTGGCAACGTCCATTGACACCCACAGGAAGTTCTACTTCTAAATTAACCCTTGTCATGCTGAATCAATTACCTTACTGAAATACTGTCAAATCAAAGGGCTGAAAGCACTGATAGAACTAATCGTTCAAAATCAATATTTCCTTTAGAAATCAACTTCATAAACAACTCTGACAGTAAACGTACAAGCAGGGGGTGTAGACTAAGATCAGCCTGCACATAAGTGCAGTCTGATCTTAGTCTTCACCTCCTGCCAAAACCGGAATATTCCGGGTTCAGCATGACAAGGGTTAAACAGAGATTTTTTTGAAAATTGACGACAATTAAATTCAATGTTAAGGTTAGAATGATGATACAAGTGGGCCTTAACATACTTTATACATTTATTGGCTCTGTACTGGGAATTCAAAAGTCAAGATTTTAGCAATGCTCATACAATTCCAAAAATAGATTCTAAATGACAAATTTCAAGGATCAAGGACTTATTTGTAGTAACAGAGAAGATGATTACAAAACTGGTTCAATTTGAAAAGGTCACATTACACAGAAAATTCTAGAGAAATTTCATCAAAATCTGTCAAAAAAGCTAATTATTGATTCATTGAGAATCAATCGAGTTTAAAGCCACTTTTTCATTTCATATCCTCGCATCCGGAGCACCTAATCTTCGATTCCTGGTATTTCTCATGACACTTCTACCACAACATCCTTTCTGAGCCTCAAGTTGCTCATCCCACTAAAGATTATGATTATCCACCAATTGATGGGAGACAAATGTTGGAAAGGATATTTGCCATGTCTGGGGATAGAACCAAAAAGCTCAACATTTGTACTGTAAACAAAACAGTTGTGTTCCCATCATGGAACAACTAGATAGACTATAATAAAATCCCTCTGGGTACAGTAACCCATTCCAATATACTGACGCTTTCTGACGCTCCTCCAGAAAAACAATTGGGAAAACAAGCAATTTCTTCATTTCCCACAATGTTTTCTACCAAGAAATTTGAAAAACTCTAATCTTTCATCAACTTTGAATTTTCATTTGCAACCCTTTTGGTAATGGGCAGAAGGTACATTATTTACAAAATAGGTATACTTACCAATGCTGTGAAAATTTCATGATGAAATCTTTTTATTTGAATGATGGGGCAAATGTTTCAATTCTTTCATTTCTTAAAATTGAAAAAGAAACTAGTCATTGACCTTTGAACAGGTAAAAACAAGAAACTTTATCCACATGCATAAGATGAAACCTTTACTACGAATATGGCCAATGTAGCAGTTTTAATATTCTGGCAAAAATTTGACATTGAAATCATTACAAGCAAAAAGGTTTAACACATTATTTACATGACAACACAATTTAAGACTGGTCTAAATTCAAAGAAGATGAAGATGACGACTTAAAGTTGATGGAATTTTAAAATCTTTTGAAGTAGAAAACATTGTGGATAATGGAGAAATTGCGCTTTGGCCATGCCAAAGATTTATTCTTGAGGGGTATGAAAATTGGGATCATATGTGAATGACAGCATCAATATTCAAAAACAAATTTTAATCAATGTTTTTTCTTTGAATTTCATAAAACAGGCTCTGATTAGCCAAGACATGTCTTGTCCAATCAGATCTCTTATTATGAAAGTTTAAATTGGGACTTTTAAATTAGACTGGCAGACTTGATACATGAACTACAGTTTGAATGTTATAATTCTATCTTCTCTAAATTGAAACAATCTACATTAACCCATTCCCAAACAATGACACTTTTTGATGCCTGCAAGAAAATGAAGCTTTTAGAAAAATCACGGAAAATGAAGATATTGCTTGTTGGAAGGAATTTCTTCATTATCCACAATGTTTTCTGTCTTCAATTTGGACCAGCAAAAATATTTCCCTCTGGTAATGGATTAAACTATTCACAGCATAATTCATGATTTTTACATATAGGAGAAAATTTTTTTCACACAAAACACTGGGAAAAGGTGATTTCTTTTAAGGCAAGGCAATTTCTGTTCTATTTTGCATATCTTCTTGTCTAAAATTTTGATGTCTGGTTGATACAATATAAATCAATATAAAAAAAATCTTAAGGCATTTTTTTCTACCAGAAAAGCATCATTTTATTACAATTACATTTTAATTTTGACTTTCAAGATCCAGGCATTTTGATTTGCAGATTTTTTGTTTGTTCATACTTCAGTGAACAGAATTTTGATTGATTTATCAATTGAATGGGGTTTAACGCCGCTTTTAACACAGAATTTTGTGTATGCAACTATTTTGAATGCATGAGCACAAATTAACTCCATAAAATTTTACTCAAAACTAGTAAAATAGTGTCTGTGTTTTGCTTGATGGCATTTATTTACAAGAAGCAAAGAGAATATTTTTGTTATTAACCCTTTCCTGTTTTTGGAAATTTTAGACTAGTCCAAATTGAAAGAGGTTGCAGACTACAATGACAACTGGATGCTATTTGAAATGAACCCATCCTATGTGGTAGAAAATATTATGGAAAATTGCTTGTTACAAGCAATTTCTTCTTTTTCCAGAATGTTTTCTCAAGTATAAAATAACAGGAACATAAAATCCCGTATTTGAACGAGAAAGGGTTAAGTGTAATTAAGATTTAGGTTCATATCCCATTGAAAACAAAATATTCTCTTCTTTTCTTAATTTTCTAAACTGTACATTACCTTACTACATCTAGTTGAAGCAAATTGACACAGATGTCATGATTTAACCAATTACGAGGCAGTAAAATTTTAAACTTGTCAAATTGAAAGGAGTTATAGATGACAATTTAAAGGCTCTGAAATTTTAGATTTTTTCAGCTTTCTGCGTAGAAAACATTGTGGAAAATGAAGAAACTGCTTGTAACATGCAATTCCTTCATTTTAAAGAATGTTTTCCCAATTGCTTGTCTTGAGGGGCCTCCAAAGGCATCATTGTGGGAACGGGTTAAAAATAGAATTCAAAAGATGATCTATAATTTCTTGTTTTTACGTTTATTCAAGGAAGGACATCAGACTATAATAAGGTACACTAACAAACTTATGAAGAACCGTTTCCTGAACTCATTGTGCTAATTTAATATAATGGTGCAAAAGTATAACAAGTGAAAGTAAATTATATAAATGACACACAAGAAATGTTTGAAAAAGAAATAAACACAAACTTATATCAGTTAGACATGGAGAACTATATCAAAAATCCACCTTTTTACTTTACCCATTCCCGCACAATCCTGATTTTTACACACCTAAAGCAATTTTCTCATTATCCACAATGATTTCTATCCAACAAGACAAAGATATTTAACCCTTTTCATGCTGAATTAAATCCTTTTCAGAACTATATATAAAAATCAAAGGGCTGAAAGCACTGGTAGTACTAGTTGTTCAGTTGTCAATACTTCTTTGGAAAATTTATTTCATAAACAACCCTGGTTTCACAAGGACAGACAGGAGGTGTAGACTAAGATCAGACTGCACTTATGTGCAGTCTGATCTTTGTCTATACCTCCTGTTAAAACCGGAATATTCCGGGTTCCGCATGACAAGGGTTAAAATTACACAGACTTAAAATTGCCACCTGTAACTTCTTTCAATTCAAAATTTGTAGTCTAAATTTTGCGGGAGAGGGAATGAGTTGAACAACCCCAGTTTGCATCATTTATAGTCAGGATGGTAAAACAAAATAAGGCATTGGTTGGCAATCTAAACATATTAAAAACAGCTTAGATAAGCTTTACTTACAGAATTTAATTCATTGACCAGATGGCTTAATTTAAGACTGGTCCAAATTGAAAGGAGTTGCAGACGACAATAAAAGTTTATGCAATGTTAGATTTTTTAACAAATTTATTGGTGGAAAACTTGGAGTAAAATGAAGAAGTTGCTTGTTAAAAGCAATTTCTTCATTTTACGCAATGTTTTCCTGATTGTTTTTCCTGAGGGGCGTCAAAAGTATCAATGTGTGGGAATAATTTAAACAACCTCAAGGTAAAACAAATCAAAGCATTAGTTGGTAATATAAACATAGTGACTTCAGCTTAACTAAGCTTGAGTTACGGCATTTAACACAATCCAACTAAGTGACACTTTTAGACATCACCCCCCTCTGAAAAAAATCTTTGGTAAACATTGTGGAAAATGAAGAAATTGCTTTTTACAAGCAATTTCTTCATTTTTTTACAATGTTTCCTACCTCAAAACTATGAAAAATCCAAAATTTCATAAGCTTTAAACTGTTGTCTACAACTCTTTTCAATTAGGATAAGTAGGAATTTTGTTGTCTGGTAATGGATTAACTAGTCAAACAAACAAAAATGTTCAATAGTGATGATGGAGGTCAACATAGTAACTACAGTTTAGGTAAGCCTTAATTAGTACATTTCATTAGTAAAAACCAACAAAATTGCTTGATTTGATGTCTGAGGTCAACATTCACATCTGATCTTAATCAATAATTTGATTGGTTAGTTGCTTATTTAATTGATAGTAACAATCTGTGAATTGTACCAGAAACAAACATTTTGTTAGCTGTTGTTTTAACCCTTGTCATGCTGAATAAATTACCTTATTGAATTGCTGTAATATCAAAGGAATGAAAGCACTGATAAAACTTGTTGTTAAGAAAAATAAACATTTCTTACAGAAATAAATTTCATAAACAGCTCTGGCAGGAGAAGTACAGGCAGGAGGTGTAGACCAAGATCAGACTGCACTTATGTGCAGGCTGATTTTGGTCTACACCTCCTGCCAGAACCGGAATATTCCGGGTTCAGCATGACAAAGGTTAAATGTACATTTACTTATGATCTCTTTACTGAAAGACTTCTAAAAGTTGTCATTCCACAATTGAATTACATGGAAACCTGATGATGTCACCAGTGACCTTTTGTCCTGTGAAGATGACATCCAGGAGTGCACAATCAACGAAAGCAGGGTTAAACCTTCTAACACAGTAAAATCTTTGACCTTTGGAATAGAAAACATTGTTGAAAATGAAGAAATCGCTTGTAACAAGCAACTTCTTCATTTTCCATGTTTTCTAAACCCTTTCCTTTAGGGTTGTAAGAGAGTGTGATTGCAAGGGGAATGGTTTAAGCAACAAAATAGTTCATGTAATTATACTTTCCATTATAATTGTCTTAATGTGTATTTACATATCACAACTTACATTTCATATGGAATGCATCTTTGTGTTAATAACAATCTATATAAAATTGAAGCCTATGAAGGAATATCAAAGTGAATTTTATAACATTTGGCAACAATAACATTTTTCTACTTACTTCACTCTACTTAATACTACATATCAAAGCTTTATTCCCAAAGCCATACCAATTACCAGAAAACAAAATTTAGTCAGGACCAAGTTGTAAGAAGTTGCAGATGACAATTTCAAAACTTTTAATCTTTCTGTATACTAATCACAGAGGAAAATAAAAAATGGCTTTTTACAAGCAAATTCTTTATTTTCCACAATGTTTTTCAATGTTTTTATGTTGAAGTGGTATAAAACAGAAGGACTGTGTGGGAATGGTTAAATATGTACCCAACATCTTAAAATGATTTTATATCAAAAGATCTAATATATAAAGAACAAAAGACTCTCAATAATGAGGTTCTGGTTTGGATCCCCTGACACAGTAAATAACCTTTCTACACTTGTTTCCCACCAATCGGTGGAAAATCGTAAACCTAAGTGGAATGAGCAGCTGGAGACTCAGAAAGGATGCAGTGGTAGAACTGGTGCGATAAATACCAGGAATACATTGTAAGGTGCTCCAGCTGCCACAATATGATTGAAATACCAAACAAATTCATTGAACAGTGCTTTCCATCACCCTTGATTCTAAACAGCTACATACACTTTAAATTGTCGCCTAAAAATGTTCTAATTTGGGCTTAGTTTACTTTGAACCTTTGTTGTCTTCTGGTTTGTCAAACGAAACATTCTGATAAAATCTCATCTGGCTTGAACTGATGAAATTATCTCCATCTACAGTAAAACCTTTACTAAGCAACAGCTCAAGGGACAGCCAAAAAGTGGCTGCTTTGAAATGGTCACTTAACCCTTTCCTGTTTAATCCCTGGTTTTTACGTCCTTGTGATTTTATACTAGAGTAAACATTGTGGGAAAAGAAGAAATTGATGTGACAAGCAGTTTCTTCTTTTTCTACAATATTTTCTATCCTACTGAATGGTTATTTTTCAAATGAAGTTCACAATAAATTTTCGTCTGCAAAACCTTTGAATTTGGACAGGTCTTCAAAAAATTGAAACAGAAAAGGGTTAATACATTTTTCGTAATATATATGAAGAATCAATTTGATTTTATAGTTCTCACTAATCATATCACATATTGTCACATTCAGATGTGTTTTGACACATTAGGAACTAGTCACAATAACTTCTTGAGCAAATATGTCCACTTTTTAAGAGCTTTTGCTTCATGAAAGTGTAATTTAATTTTGATTGTTTAATAAAATTTGCCCATTAATAGAGGTGGCAACTTGAGAAAGATTGACTGTTTTCATTGAACTATTCTAGGATACCACCACACAAAATAAATGTGATCCATATTGCAAAAAAGGCCCAAATCATAATTCTTTTGGGTATAATTTTGGAGTAATCTTTTTTGTTTGTAGGACACCTATGCAGCAGAAACACTAAACATTTTTGAAGTTGACCTTGAAAGATAACCTTTACCTTCATACATGACCTTGACTTTGGGATCAGTAGATGCATATCAATTGAGCCAAACATGACCATTTTATCTTGAGTAGGTAAGTAAATCTATTTTAAGTTGTTCATTTAATCCATTACCACACAAAACATAATTAACAATTCCAATTTCAAAGAAGTTGCAGACAACAAATTTAGTATATAAAATTTTACTTTTTTGAGGTTTTAAGGAAGAAGACATTATGGATAATGAAGAAAATGCTTGTAATCGCTTTTTTCTTCTTGGGAGCATCATAAAGTGGGATTAAATTGGAATGGTTTAAGTCTTGAACTGAGCTTTATGGGTAAAGGGTCAAGATTGAAGTACAGAAAAAGTGGAAAATGGTATATTTTTTGGATAATTTTTAACCCATTCCAACATTTTAGATGTCTCAAAGAAAAAGAAGTTGAATTGAACATTTGAAGATCAATATTTTAAAATTTCCATCAACTACAGAATATCATCTGCAACTTCACCAAGAACTTCAGAAGTAAAATGTAAAAAAAATGATCTTGACCTTAGACATAGACAAACAGTTAATATGTATGATAGACAAATACCTAGATACCACAAATAAACCTCATATCTTAATTAGTATTGCAGGATGAGAACATTTTAAGGTGTTTGGTTAAGTTTTGCAAACAGGTAAGCAGACAAGGGTAAAACAATATGCTCGAAGTCTTTCAATGCAGGGATATAGAAGGAACTAATCTTACACAAGTCTTTCTGAATCAAATCCGGAATTGTTTTATTTAACTTGTAAATTAAAATAATCACTGAATACAGACTTATGCCATTCTGATGAGACAATAATAAAGCGTATGGTGGATCAGCTGTTATACATTCAGAAAAAACTATGGGGGATTAAAAATACTGACTCTTATCTATGAAATATATCCATTGTCATTTCTTTATGCTTGCAAGAAAGTCTTGTTTTGCATGGTAGGCCACAAATAAATCACCGATCACTGCTATACTGTTATTGGACTGACAGAATTAGGGTTTCCAGATTTACGACTAGGAGACACTGATTCACTCTTTATATTGTTGACATGGCCTTGGATGGATTCCCATACATTACTTAACTGAAACAGGAAAGCAATATTACACATTAATGCAAAATGGAAAAACATATTGTTTGCCTTAACTCATTACCACTCAAGAACATTTCAAACTTGCCTAATAGAAAGAAGTTGCACACAATTTGGTGGAATTTAGAAAATCTATCCTTTTAGGGTAGGAAAACTGTGGAAATGAAACAAATTTCTTTTTGCAAGCAATTTCTTCATTGTCCATTATGTTTTCCTAAGCTTTTTTTAGGGGCATAAAAAAAAAGCAGAATTATTTGAGAATTGGTTAACTTTTATTGTCATATTGAAAAAAAAAACAACTGTTAAAATCAACAAGTTGATTTAGTTTAATCATGAACTACTGATTAAAAATTATATGAAGTTTGGTTTCTCAGAAGGGGAGAAAAATGAAAGCATGGCACTAGATGACGTACCTATGAAACTAAACTGGATGTAAAAGTTGCAATCCTTCATTAGTCTTACACACTATTTCAACCCAAAACTAAGATCTGGCTTGATGAAGGCTTGTTGCTTAATTGATTGATTGTGTCACTTTACCATGACACAGAGTAATCAAAGAAAGATCACTAGAAATATGTTTCAAAACTTATCATGAGTTACCTTGCATAATTTTTCTTGGTGGATTCAAGTTAAAGCTTTTCATTACTTGAAAAGAACACTTTCTTCACCCATTCCCACAAAGTGACACTTTTAAATGCTTCTTCCATATGTTCCATATAAAAGTTTGGAAAACGTTGTGGATAAAAAGAAACTGCTTGTTACAAGAAATTTCTTCATTATCCACACTATTTTCCATCTTAAAACACGAAGATTTTAAAGATTTAACAAACTTAAAATTACTATCTGCACCTTCTTTGAATTCAGGACTGGTCTAAAATTTTATTGTGTGGTAATGGGGTAAAAGTTATCAAATCAATCTAGTTAATTACTCAACCTCAATAAACTTGGCATAACTGAAATGGGTATTTAACCCATTCCCACACAATAACGCTTTTAAATGCCCCTAATTATATAAGAGCTTTGACACTCATTGCATTAAAGGAAGAAATTGCTTCTCACAAGAAATGTCTTTAATATTCACAATATTTCTAACCACAAAGGCAAATATTTTAAAGATTCAATCAACTTAAAATTGTTATCTGCAGCTTTTTTAAATTCAGATTGGTGTACAATTTTATCGCGTGGGAATAGGTTAAAATCTACCTTGGACAAAGCAAGTTGAATCTTTCTATAGAACTTTCAATACTTTACTGCTATCTTTATACTTACAGCAGAATGTGATTTTGATTGCACTGTTGCCATGGAGTCAAGAATGTCATATAAAATGTCGAGATTAGCATGTACTAGCTGTGTTTCCATCTGCAGACAATACAGACTGTAGTAATTCCTATTTTCCATGTTAGCTATCTCTCCCTCCTGCTCTAAGATCTTCTGTTCTAACTGTTCCACAGCACCGACCTGTCACAAGAAATAAAGTAACTGCATCCGGCATAATTTTTAATACATTGGGGAGTGTGGTGTCCATGGTCGAATGGTAGGACTTTGGCTTCCACATCAAGAAGTCCTGGGTTCAGTTGACCGTATGCTCAATCAAAGATTCAACCAACCAATCAAATACTTTGAATTCCCACATTGAATGACATTTTTTGTGAATTATTTTTGTTGGTTTGGTGATCTAAATGTTATAACTACAGCTTCTTCAAGCTGTAATTGTGACATTTAAATCATCAACCAACCACTTGAATTTTTGTCACAAGTTACTGGTTCAACATTTAGTGAATCAGTGCTGTTTAACCCATTCCAACACAATCCCTCCTTTTTATTCCCCTCAAGAAAAAAGCTTTCGAAAACATTGTGGACATAGCAGAAATTGCTTGATTCAAGCAATTTCTTCAATGTCCACAATGTTTTCAACCCTAAAAGACAAAGAATTCTATAATTTTATCAAGCTCAAATTGTGGTCTGCATCTTCTTTCAATTTTGACTGGTCTAAAGAAAAATTCTTATGTGGGAATAGGTTAATATTGAATTAGGAACTTTCTGTTAGAGGTAAGTGCATGTGGCCAGCAACCGACCAATTACCTGCAAGGGTGGTGAAGATTTTAGTTCTTTAAATGGCCAAACTATTGGCACAAGTACTTATATATTCTCTAGAGAGCAGAAATAAGAGGGATTAATCTAAGGTGGAAGAACTTGCTTTCCAACTGATGTAAAATAACAGATTGAGCTTAGGTATAGTTTAATAGAAATGAAGGTGGTGGTCTATTATCAATGTCTTTTTTGCTTGAATGTTTTCTGCCATTTATTCAAGAAATATCATAGTTCTATATATATGACCCGTGAAAAGTTATCCCATTCCCACACAATAAAGCTTTTAAATGCCCCTTCAATAAAAGCCTTGGAAAACGGTGTGGACAACAAATAAATTGCTTGTAACAATCATTTCTTCATTAACCACCATGTTTCTACCCCACAAGACTTAAAAGACTTCATGAGCTTAAAGTTTTTGTCTGCAACTTCTTTGAATTCGGACTAGTCTCAATTTTTCATTGTGTGGTAATGGATTAAGTGTTGAGAATATTGATCTCATCAGACTGTGATATCAGTACTTTTTCCTGCGGTGAATAAATTTTTTGCGTTCTGAAACTGTTAATCAGTTATCAGACAACAAAATTTCAGACTGATCGTAATTCAAAAAAAAGTTGCAGACAACTATTTTTATTTCAAAAATCTTTATCTACTTGGGTAGAATACAGTATGGGAAATAAATAAATCCTTATTATGAGAAATTTCCTTATTACTCACAATATTTAAAAAAAAAATCTCTTCAGGGCCTTCAAGAAGTAGAAAGGTGTGAAAATGTGTTTACTATTTTGCCATAATTTGAACTTTATAAACCTGGGTTTACAATCACAAGGTTCATGCCAGTTCATTTGCTATGATACTTGCCACAAATGAGAGTATTCAATTGTTCGAGGACTATCTAAGTTGTACATAACTGTTAAATTGATGTACCATAAACAGGGACACCTTGAAAATTCTCTATCTTTTCCTTTGCTACCCATTCCTACACATCCATCTTTTTTCTTTCATTGCATCGATAAAAAAGCTGTGGGAACATAGTTGAAAATGAAGTAACTGAAGTAACAAGCAATTTCTAAATTATTTTCAGAATGTCTAACCCCAAAAGACTGAGAATTGTCATCTGCAACATTTTTCAGTTTAGACAATTCTAAAAATATTATCTGGTTAACCTTTTACCGTTTTTTTTCAAAATTTTATAATTGTCCTTGTTCAGAGTGGTATCAGACAATATTTCAAAGTTCCTTTATGATAGAAAACATAGTTGAAAAGAAGAAATTGCTTGTTAAAAGCAATTTCTTCTTTTTTCCACTATGTTTTCTTAAGTATATTATCACAGGGAAGTAAAGCAAGGGATTGTACGAGAAAGGTTTCAGGAATCATCACTGACTGAGAGTAATAACCCATTCTCACACAATGACCCTTTTAGAAGCACCTAAAGAAAAACAATTTGGAAAACATTGTGTAAAATGAAGAAACTGCGTGAGCCAAGCAATATCTTCATTTTACATATACTTTTAACCCTAAGATCGAAAATATCTAAAGTTTTATAAACTTCAAATCACTGACTGCAACATCCTTTAATTTGGACTAGTCTAAAATTCTGGCATGTGGTAATGGGTTGGTAAACATGAATGTTAAATATGTTTTATGAGTAGAATGTCCTAAAACAGTACCTACCTCTGAAGACTGAACCGTAGCTGACATTTTTTTCTTTTTGTATTGACCCATTTTTTGTACTGCTCTTTGATGGTCTTGCAGCACCCCCTTTTCATGACGTTCACATAAATCCTACAAAAATTAAAACTTTATTGTAAAATTTTGTTTTCAAAAACATTACAGCTGTTGCATGCTGCTGATGATACCAGGATTATTAAATACATTTTTACCTCTAGTTTACTCTGAAATGAGTTGAGGTTTAACTCAAGGCAACATCCATTTTTGAATCGACGAAATTTGATGGTTCGATAAACATAGAGGCAGTTACAACTATTTCCTGCTAAACCATTGGTATGGCTGACCCTGCCAAAAGGCCTCCAAGATAGCAGTTTGACTGTGGTAATAAACAACACTGTTTTGTGAAATATGTGGACAGGGATATAAAACAAAAGCCTTATTTTTGGTCTGTACACTAAACACCATAACAATAGCTTATTCATGCTGTAGTTTCAATGTTTTAGTCATCAAACCAACAAAAATGCTTAACATAAATATCACAGTTCAAAGTTCCTGTAGGTCTAAAAGAATGATTTGATTGGTTAATCATTTTTCTTATTAACAGTGAATTCTGTCAATTATGACCTTCCAAACAAATAGGGATGTCATGGAACTTAAACAAACTAATACTTGAAAACGATTTTGGATCCGTCAGAGGTCAATTAGATAAAATAATTAATGTATTAATATGACATTAACATATACATGCAGTAATGAAGTTTTGACCCCTTTCAGTCTACTCTGTCCCAGAATGTCCTTCTTCACCTGGAGGTTCAGGGTTATGAAAAGGGGTAATCATGATGATATCTCTAAGACTATGGAGGTTTGGAAAATGTACATAAAAATGTAACTAATAAGAATCATCATACCTTGTAAGCTGTTATAAGATCTAACAATGATGACACTTGTTCTACCACAGATTCTTCTTCTTCACTTGCCTGAAATTATAGTAAAAAGACTGATAAACTATGGAAAAAAACTTGATCAACATACAAATAGAAAAAGACCCAACATAAAGACTTATTTTACCAAAAATTCTTCTTTTGCATCCTGTAATTACAGAGTAAATATGGACTAAGCATGGCCTTTCCATGGTTAAGACAGAACAGGGACAATACAACACATAGGCAAAACAGCCAACACATGTACAGAACACGGGTTTTGCTTGTACAATATTTAGATAACACATACTACTTGTGTATAAATTTGCTCAATACTATTTGTTTATGTAAACATCCTAACTTTGCTTGTTAAACCTAAGTCTAATGTAGAACCAATATGTATATTCACATCAATATGTCTATTTATCTAGGAACATTATCATTAATTCTTTGCATAAATTATGTGTTTTCAGGTTGTTAAATGTATGTTCTAACAGGCAAAACAAGGAAGGTAACTTGAGGAAATGTATACACTGCAACTCCATTACAGCGCTACCGGCTACAGTGCAAAGTTCTTTATAACATGGGGTTCACTTGGCTTCCGAAATTTGGGGGAGGTGACCGTCTTTGGTTGCTGTCATGATAGTTCTCTATTCCAACCTATACTGTTTAACCGCCATTTTCACTATCTGATTGAAGACAGGAACCATACAAAAATCAATAATTACAAGAAGCCAGGTAAGTATTACCCAGATATGTATTTCACACCTATGAGTGGTCGGTATGGTGAATAAATCCCTTTGTTGACCTCCAAGGAAACATTAGTAAGCAAGTTTCTTACATCTTATCTCTTTCCTTCATGGCAGGAAATACTTAAGTCTATTTCAAACCAGTTTAAATAAGTAAGCAAATATCGAAAAACTACTAATAAAACATTTCAAAGATGAACTTTATATCTTTTTGAAATTGAGGGATCCAGTGAGAAAATAGTTGCTTGGTAGAATTTTTGTTGACTATTTTATTTTATAAGACTTGGAGGGTAAGTGTAGAACTCAATTCAATTGGATTATGCTGAATTCCGTCATTTTTCTGACAAAACCTCGAATATATAAACAAGTTGAGCGATCAATAATTAATTCAATATTAATAAGGATTTTGCAAGACTGGCACATGCTTACAGATCTATAAATATCATGTTTTTTTTTTTCTTATTCTTTTTTAGATTTAATCTTCCAATTTATATCAGCTGTAAAATTCATTGGGTTTATTAAAATTTTCGCAAATTTGGGAGCAAGGCCATGATTTATCTGGTGTCTGGTACTGATCTACACAGCGTTGTAGCATAATAACTCAACTTCTTCTGCAGTTTTATTTCTTGGACCCCACATACAGCGCTATAACAGAATTGCATTGTGTCTATCAGTAAGGTCATTAGCCATTTACCTTGCTATTATTAGGGAGGAGTAAAATTTTATGAATTTCTTTCTCAAACTCTCTGTAAATCTGGGAATCCACAAATTAGGGCCTACGTTGATCTCAGAGTAATAATTTGAAGTACTTTGGTAGAGTATCAAAGGGCAACCCTACAAGCAGAATTTAAAAGCTCTAGGCCTTAAGGAATAACAGGATACTATATAATGTTTTTTCTTCTTTATCTATATAGATATATTAGGAAACCCACATAATAGGGCTATTATTAATCTCAGAGTTATAATTTGAAGTATTGTAGTAAAGTATCATAAGACAAGTTCAAAAGCTCTAGGCCTTACGGTCTAGAAGGAAAGATGTTTCAAGACTAATTTGACTGGTCAATTGATTGACTTACAACTGCATATTTAGAAAACTGTTAGCCTTTCATTTGAGTAAAAAACTCAAAACCTCTTATCCTTAAGATTTGGAAGAAGAATAATTATTCTCTCAGTTGCAATGGACTTCACTTCTTTTGGGTATTTTAAAGGAGTATGACCTAGAGTAATTTCTGTGATGTTTTAACCCTTTCCTGTTTTGCAAAATTTTAGACCCCCCCAAATTCAAAGGTTTTGCAGACGAAAATCAAAAGTTGATTTTATTTGAGAAATAACCATTTACTTTGGTTACAAGCAATTTCTTCTTTTTCAACAATGTTTTCTCAATTATAAAATCACAGGGACGTAAAAACCAGTGATTAACCAGGAAAGGGTTAATGGAGAAGATTTTTTTAATAATTGTTGACAAAAGGTAGCCTGACATTGGCCAATAATACAATATCATTCAAAGCACTTTGTGCTCAGGTGAACTGAAAGACAAATTTACTTTGCATTACTTACTTCTAAAGAAGCTTTATCCCCTAAAGCTGCATATTCTACTGATAAATGTTTAAATCCCCGTTTAAGATGGAACCAGGTTTCATTGCTGCCTGTGGCCCAAGATGAGACAGGTGTATTATCATTCCCCATTGCACTGAAAATATACATGAGATGTTATGATTAAAGGTACCTTATAGTCTTAGATAAAATAAGCGAAAAACCATGATTTGAACAGGAATAAGTAACAAGAGGGCCGTTGGCCCTGGGGCGCTCACCTGAGATAAAGGCTCTTTTTCTTTCAACAGTCTAATTTCATGTTAAGGTTAGGAATATGAAACAAGTGGGCCACACTTACATATAAAGACTATGAACCTGGGGATCCAAAAGTCTAAATTACAAATTCCAAGGCTTTAGTGATGATTTGAAAGAAAGAAAAAACTTTTTTCCCCTCTTGATCCATGGGTTATAATTTCAGAAATAAGAAGAAAGTCTGTGAACTGATGCTTCATGCCTATACCCCCCTCCCCCAGCTCCGCCCCTGGAGACCCAAGGATAATGATTTGAGCTATTTTGTAAGAGATCAATATACTGATACTTCATGCAAAATATCAAGGCTCTACGCCTTCTGGGTCAGGAGGAGAAGATTCTTAAACATTCTTTTAAAATTTCATTTTTGTTGCCATGGCAACAAGAGTTTTTAATGGATTTCAATTCTTTTAGCTATTTTTAAGGGGCACCACCTAAGGAACATTTCTGCCAAATTTGGTTCAAATCAGCCCAGTGGTTTTGGAGGAGATGTCATTTAAAAAATCGTTATTTATTTCTATATAAACCCCAACCCCCTGGGGCTCCACCCCTGGGGACCCGAGGATCATGATTTTAGCTATTTTGAAAGAGGTCAATATACTGATGCTTCATGCAAAATATCAAGGCTCTATGCCTGCTGGGTCAGAAGGAGAAGATTCATAAAGATTATTTTAAAATTTCACTTTTGTTGCCATGGCAACCAGGGTTTTAAACGGATTTCAATTCTTTTATCTATTTTTGAAGGGGATCACCTAAGCAACAGTTCTGCCAAATTTGGTTCAAATTGGCCCAGTGGTTTGGGATGAGATGTTGTTTAAAGAAATTGTTGACGGACGACGGATGACATACGACGGACGAAAGGTGATCACAATAGCTCACTTGAGCACTTTGTGCTGAGGTGAGCTAAAAAAACAACAAGAAAGGGTTAATCATTCTTATCCCAACCTGTTTATAAATAATCAGAGAGGAACAAGAGCTTTGTCCACAGGACACAGATGCCCCGACCGGTAGCTTTAATAATAGCAAAGGGCAATAACTCCAAAATTATGCAAGCAAGAGTTGGGGTTCTTGTGCACTGCACTTCTCCTCAGTGAGGTCTATCCACCTATGAAGTTTCAAGTTGATAGCTATTATACTTACAGAGATATGCCCCAGACAAAATGTAAGTCTTTAAAATAACAAAGGGCAATAACTCCAAAATTATGCAAGCAAGAGTTGTGGTTTTTGTGCACTGCACTTCTCCAAAATGAAGTCTATCCACCTGTTAAGTTTCAAATTGATAGCTATTATACTTTTAAAGATATGCCACGGAAAAAATGAAAGTCTTTAAAATAACAATGGGCAATAACTCCAAAATTATGCAATTAAGAGTTGGGGTTCTTGTGCAATGCACTTCTCCTCAATAAGTCTTTCCACTTGTGAAGTTTCAATTTGATAGCTATTATACTATCAGAGATATGCCCCAGACAAAATGTAAGTTTTTAAAATAACAAAGGGCAATAACTCCAAAATTATGCAAGCAAGAGTTGTAGTTCTTGTGCACTGCACTTCTCCTCAATGAGGTCTATCCATCTATGAAGTTTCAAGTTGATAGCTATTATACTTTCAGAGATGTGAAGTTTCAAGTTGATAGCTATTATACTTTCAGAGATATGCCCAAGACAAAACCTAAGTCTTTAACCCTTTCCTGTTCAAATATGGGATTTTACATTCCTGTGATTTAATGCTTGAGAAAACATTGTGGAAAAAGAAGAAATTGCTTGTAACAAGCAATTTCTCCTTTTCCACAATATTTTCTTCTACATAGGATGGTTTCATTTCAAATTGCATCCAGTTTTCATTGTCGTCTGCAACCTCTTTTAATTTGGACTAGTCTAAAATTTCCAAAAACAGGAAAGGGTTAAAATAACAAAGGGCAATAACTCCAAAATTATGCAAGCAAGAGTTGTGGTTCTTGTGCACTGTATATCTCCTCAATGAGGTCTATCCATCTATGAAGTTTCCAGTTGATAGCTATTTTACTTTCAGAGATATGCCCCGGACAATTTCGGGACGGACAGAAGGACAGAAGAACGGACGGACAAAGGCAAATCTATATGCCCCCCCCCACATTAAGTGGTGGGGGCATAAAAAGCCAATGCCTGAAAGAATAAATGTAGAATCATGGATTAATACTTTTCTCAATGATCCTATGGGATCCTATAGGAATCTCTACTTTTAACCTAATCACACTGTATGAATACAAGAAGCGGATTCATATGTTGTGTGATTAGGTTTTTTGGTTCATATCTCCATGAAAACAGCATATTCATACAGTGTAAGTAAAGTACCATACAGAATAATGCATACATTGTGTGATTAGGTTTTTCGGTTCATACCTCCATGAAAACAGCGTATTCATACAGTGTGATTAGGTTTTTTGGTTCATACCTCCATGAAAACAAAAAATATTCTCTTCATTTCTTATAATTTAATAGCATCTAGCAAAAAAACAAAAGCTTTACAAATTTTGATACCCTTTTTTATGGGAGCATAAAAAATGGCTGCATGCTCAAAATTTTGTTCATGGAGTTATGAATAATTTTTTGGACCAATCAGAACACTCGTTTTTGATAGACAAAACTAGAAATTAAATTATTTCAAAATATGCTTCGCTAATAAATTACATTTATAAAATTTCGAACAGAGAACTCAGAAAAAGATTGGTTTCAGAGAGAATTTGGTTACAACAAGGTCTTTACAAAGAACATCTTTTTCAGTAACTATTATAAAGCTATAAACTGCATATTAAAAGTAGTATATAAGTAAAGTACCATACAGAATAATGCAACAATTCGAGCAACAGACAGTACAAAAATTTACTGTAAAGTTACAGTCATCATCTCTTGCAGATCATGGTTATCATATGAGAAAATCAAGTATCATGATGGCACGCATCCTTAGCTTAGAACTATTCTATTTAGAACGTTTTCTCCTGATTTCTGGAAACCTTGGAATCCAAGGACACTCTAAATGTAGAACCCAACTACCTACCTGAGTTCCCTACCAAATTGGAGCATATCACTGGCATAACTAGTTGAGCGAAGCACCATTCGTTCTGTTATATCTCTTATTTTACACATACTTTTATACAACATATTTATATGGTCTTTACTATTGGCTATCTGTGTTTGGGTATCCATAGGCACTAAATCCTATAAAAAAGAATAAAAGTGATCTGTGATGAAAAGAAGGACCAATAGAAAGATCTGTAAAATAAATATTTGATTAACCCATTCCCTAACAATGACACTTTTTGACACACACTCCCCCTAACCACCACCCACCCCCAAGAAATTAATTGTAGAATACATTGTGTTAGATGAAGAATGTCCTCATTTTACAAAATGCTTTCTACTCTGGAGGTTGAAAAACTCTTAAAATTTTATAAACTTTAAATTGTCGTCTGCAACTTCTTTTGAATTGGACCAGTCTAAAATTTGGCAATCTTGGAATTGGTTAAACTGTTTTCTGCCACTCCTTTTAATTTGGACCAGCCTAAAATTTGGCCAACTGGGAAAGGGTTAAAGAAAACTTTGAACATGAAGAGGTAGGTATGAGTTAAATTTTAAAGCATACATGCAATAAGATAGAAAGACTACTCCTCATTTAGGAAATATGCCATCAGCAAAAAAGATCCATTGAGGTACTTGGATAATTTTTTCTGATGGCATATTTCCTAAATGAGGAGTTGTCTTCACAATCTGCAGTATGACCAAGGTCTATATTCATAACATTCTCAAGATAGCCAATTTTCGTATTTCTGGTCTAAAATATGTTAAGGGGATTTATTCTTAACTAATCGCCAGACTTGACTAAGCAACAAAATTTTAGACTCATCTAAATAAAAAAAAGATGCATGTGCTTTCAATATGGACCACTAGAAAGTTCTGTCTATTTGTGAGTAGCCTTAACCCTTTCCTATACAATCCCTGGTTATTACGTCCCCATGTTTTATACTTGAGAAAATATTGTGGAAAAAGAAGAAATTGCAATATTTTCTACCCTATTGAATGATTTTTTTTCTAAATAAATTGACTTTAAATTGTCATCTGCAAATCCTTTGAATTTGGACAGGTCTAAAATTTCACAAAACAGTAAAGGGTTAAAGCCATCAAAAAGATTTTGAAGACAATGTGTCCACATAGATAATTTCTTCAAATACAAAAAGAATGTATATAAATTCTGACTTTCATACCTTTGCTTTATTTGCTAAGTTACTAGTCATAAATTCATCTGGAATACCTCGGAATGTTTCTTTAATTTTATGCTGCACATCCTGAAGGGAAAATGATAGGTAACTATCGATGACACATATAGACAGCATTTTTTTATGAATTAACCCATTACCACACAACAAAATTTAAGATTGGCCTTAATTGAAAAAGATAGCAATCTTCAAGTTAAAGTTGATTAGAATTAAGAAATCAATGTCAAACTAGGAAGAAAATATTATGAGAAAAGAAGAAATTGCTTGATACCAACAATTTCTTCTTTTCTGAAAATGCTGTCGAAAGCTAAATTCTTTGACTTTGTTGTATAAATGTGGGATTGTGTGGCAACGGATTAATAAAACTTGGATGTAAGGGGTAGTGGTGTCCATTTTAAAGCAAACAAACAAATATTTTGACAATAATATAAAGACCAAAGGTTTGATGGCCTGAGATGGTTTACTGGCTCTCCAACCTTCATGCAACCTCTTTTCCCATGACAGTCTTAATAATTCTGATGATTGTACAATTATATTGAGTAATGTTTAAAAGCATCAAATACATAATGTCAATCTTATCATGTTGACAAAGATGCATAGTTACATAGTTTTATCAAAAATTCATACAGCTCCACTTATTTGATAGTACAATCATACTGTAAACCATACTGTGACAGTTAAAGGAGAATTTAAGGAAAACTACAAAAATTAAAAGTGTAAACTACAATATCTTGAATATTCATAAAACCCCTTTCTCTTATTCAAGGGAATTAACCCTTTGAGGCACACCATTGTAACAGCTTTAGTAGTGTTTGACCAGTAGAGCTGAAACTGACAAATCTGATTTATTAAACAATGAAAGTTTGCAAAATTTATAGGTAGGGAACACAAGACAAATTGTTGATAGTCACCCAAAAGTTATAGCTAAAGCCTGAATAAGCTGTAGTTACAATGTCAAAGGTTCCCACTTTTGACATGTAATTCATACATGTCAGAAGTGAACACTTCATTTCCGGTACAAATGTATGATTTAATTTGTAAATTGATTCTTTTTATTTAAAGCAGTGATCAGTTTATTGTGTCCACAATTGGGTTAATTGTCTAAACAGTGGATTCAAAGCAGAACTCACTACATAGATATTGGAGAAGGGTATTTATAATTTCAAGTATAAAATTGAAGTTCCCTTATATGCTGAAAAACTAGCCTACTTACTGAACCTGAGAAAGAAAGGAAGAATTGTACAAGTTTGTCATCATGCATTAATGGATGCCTTGCTATCAAATTGAGATACCGTCGCAAAGCTTTCCGTCGCTGTTCTATAAATTCTCTGTTTGCTGGAAAAAAGTTCATATTCAAATTAATGATATCTTCAATTATCTGGACCATGTTTGATGTCCTTGCTCTTTCAAAGTTTACACTCTTGATATATCATGTATTGCTCAGTGGCACCTACATACTCTGTATGAACATCACAAGTTTAAAAGCTTTGAATACATATTTAAAAAAAGTTTACAAGGTAAAGATTTAAAAGTTTTTTGAAAAAGTTATCAGAGTAAGGGTTTTCATATGTCCTTGACATGGCTCTTATCAAATGTGCATTATTGAGCTCTTCATGCTTGATATGAGTGTCATCACTCATAACTAAAAGAAACAAATGAAGATTGCTAAGATATTAGCTTAGTTCTTGTGATGTCATTCCTGGAAAATTCCTGTTTAAGCAGAAAGTATAAACAAAGATCAGCCTGCATGTACCAGCAGTCAGATCTTAGCCTACACCATCTTTTTCCTTTTAACCCTTTCCTGGTTTTTGAAATTTTAGACTGGTCCAAATTGAAAGAGGATGCAGACGACAATGAAAGTTGGATGCAATTCCTAATAAAACCACTCTATGTGGTAGAAAACACTGTGGGAAAAGGAGAAATTGCTTATTATAAGCAATTTCTCCTTTTTCCACAGAGTTTTCTCAAATATAAAATCACAGTGACGTAAAATCACGGGTTAAGTTTCTCCTTTTTCCACAGAGTTTTCTCAAATATAAAATCACAGTGACGTAAAATCCCGGGTTTATCCAGGAAAGGGTTAAAGTCAGAATTGCTAATAGCATTACAGTAACTGCAAAACCGGCCTTTCAAGTGCTGTGAGGTGTTTGTTTTCTTCTGTTGATGCAATTCCGAACAAATTGGTTTTCTGTAACACTATGCCAAAATAACAGCAAATTCTTTTAGGAATTTAACCTTTATGGATGACCTTGACCTTTGACACATGTGAGTGAGATCTACCAACATGTAAAATATGAACAACTTCAATAGTATGGAATTTACAGAAACATGTTAAGACTTCAGTAGACAGAAGGACAGACAGACATGCAGCACCTTTTAAAACAGTTTACCCCTGATCTTTTGATGCTGAGCAATGAAAAGGTTTTAGTACAGCATGATCAGGATTAAGTTCTGAGCAATTAGATGGACAGACAAACAGATGGACAACACTAAAATGATTTGCCCTAGCCTCAAATAATGTGGATTAAAGTCTTATAGTATACCCATTACCACATAAGAAAATTTTAGACTGGTCCAAATTGAAAGTACATGTAGTTTCAGATGACAATTTCAAGTTTATGGAATTCTTAAAATCCTTGTCTTTTGGGCCAGAAAACATTGTGGATAATGAAGAAATTGCTTTTAACAAGCAATTTCTTCATTTTCCAAAATGTTTTCCCAAGCTTTATTCTTGTGGGGCATATAAAAGCGTGATTGTGTGATTGGGTTAAATGACCCTTTGATGCATGAGCATGAAATGGGATTTTATACAGTATGACAAGGTTAAGTTCTGAGCAGTAAGATGGACCCACTGATAATATGTCATAGCCTCATGGAATTTTGAGTCAAAAAAGCTTATAGTATTTGTATAATCCATCACCACACAAGAATATCTTAGACCGTTACAAACTGAAAGTAGTTTCAGGTGGCAATGTCAAGATGATGGAATTATAAGAATCTTTGTCTTTTGGGTCAGAAAAATTGTGGATAATGAAGAAATGCTTATGATAATCAATTTCTTCATTTCCCACAAGGCTGTCCAAAGCCTCATTCTTCTGTGGCATATAAAAGATTGATTGTATTCAAATGGGTTAGATATTTTGCCCCTGATCTATTGATGGGTATGATAAGGGATTTTATACAGCATGATAAGGGTTAAGTTCCGAGCAGTAAGATGAACTGACTGGCAGACAGGCAATAGTAAAATAATGTGTCATGGCCTCAAAGAATGTTGAGTCAAAAATGCTTACAGCCCCGGTAGTATTTGTTTAACCCATTACCTCACAAGAAAATTTTAGACAGATCAAAGTTGAAAGTAGTTGCAGATGACAATTTCAAGTTGGTGGAATTAATAGATCTTTGTCTTTAGACCTAGAAAACAAATTGCTTCTGATAAATAGGGATTATGGGAATGGGTTAATTCATCTAGACATGAATCTAACTTACCTCCCATCATTTTCTTTGGAGGAAGTCGTGGAATACATCTGTATGGAAACCTTAACACTAACAACTCATGGAATGCAAGGAAGTCATTGTATCGCCGTAATGTTGTAGATTTATATCTCTGTAATGTATTAAGACATTGACAGATTACAAGGCGACAAAACTTACGAATTGTCTTAATTGAAAGAGGATAGCAGATGACATTTTATAATTTGAATTGGTTTCAAAATGGGTAGAAAGCATTTTGGGAAATACAGAAATTTCATGTTACAAGCTATTTTTGCATTTTCCACATGTTTTCAAAATGGGATTTTTTGGAAGTGGGCTAGAACTATAGGCTACATTTCTTCCAATGTTCACAGGAATAATGTTTGGAACATCCCCTCTCAGATTCATGATAAATTTTGATCAAAGCCTTCAAATTAAAGTGTTTTTAAATTGAACCTTAGAAAACTATATGTGATAGAAAACATTGTGATAAAAAGGAGAATTTAGTTGTTACAAGTAATTTCTCCTATTTTCTCCATGTTTTCTACAGCTATATTTAGTCAGGGAATCAGAATTGGAGATAGTAGGATAGTAAGTTAAAACTGAAATATTGTTTTAACCATAAACCTTGAAATCATTTGAATGATCAAAACACCATATCATACTTGACTAGAATACTTATTCTTAGCCGAACAGCTTTTGAACTAATATGTCACTCATGTAACTGCAGGTTTACATTAAGCCATCCACGCACTGTGACACTTTTAGATGCCCCTCAAGAAAAACACTTGGAAAAACTTTGTGTAAAATGAAGAAATTGCTTGCAACAAGCAATTTCTTTATTTTGCACAATATTTTCTACCTAGAAGAAAAACAAGAGGACCATGATGATCCTAGATTGCTGACCTGAATTGTCTGCTGTTAAAAAAATGCAACTAGAGACAAATAACTATAACCAGTTTCATGAAGATTGAGCCAAAACTGTGACTTCTATATTGTAAACAAAGAAATTGTCATTATGGCCCCTTTTCCTGTGTTTTCCAAAAGAACCTTCCCATAATCAATTGAGTTCATCCTTATGCCCTAATAATTATTCGGCCCTAGTTTTATGAAGATTGAGCCTAAATTGTGGCCTCTAGAGTGTAAACAAAGAAACTGTCATTAAGGCCACTTTTAGTGTGTTTTCCAAAACAACCTTCCTATAATCAATAGGGTTCTTCCTTATGACCTAACATTTATTCTGGCCAATTTTCATGAAAATTGAGCCAAAAATGTGGCCTCTAGAATGTAAACAAAGAAATTGTCATTAAGGCCTTTTCCTGTGTTTTCCAAAAGAACCTTCCCATAATCAATAGAGTTCATCCTCATGACCCAACATTTATTCTTACCAAGTTTCATGAAGATTGGGTAAAAACTGTCGCCTCTAGAGTGTAAACACTTCAATTGTTGAAGCCGCGCACATACGACAGACATTCAATGATCACAAAAGCTCACCATGAGCACTTTGACTTTGTGCTCAGGTGAGCTAAAAATATAGAATTTAATAAACTTTAAATTTTTGTCAGCAATTCCTTTCAATTTGGACCAGTCTAAAGTTTTACCATATACAAATGGGTTGATAAATCCATTTTTTGATTGGCAGCAGAGATTAATCACATGTAACATTATTTCCCCAAAATTTTACTTACCTCACTTGAAACCTCATATTCTACATGTTTAAGTATCAGGCCCTTCTTCTCAGGCAATAATTCCACTTTGACTGTATCTAATTCTTCTAACTCATGGAAAGAAAAGCACAACACATTTGGCGATTTTTCTCGTCTCATTTTAATACTCTCTGATCTCAGATCGGATAAATCTCCTAATGATGGCTTTGGTAGTTCTGAAATAAGGAAGGATGATGTCAGAAAAGAAGATTACTTAATCACATAGCTATCCCTCTTTTCTATAGGAAACAGCTTTAATGAATATAGTTGTCTGATACAAAAAAATTATCACTGTTTAATCCCATATCCAACAGTCCCACTTTTATATACCCCAAAGAAAATTCTTTGGAAAAACATTGTGGAAATTAAAGAAATTGCTTGTTACAAGCAATTTCTTCACTTTCCACTATGCTTTTTACCTTAAAAGACAAATAATGTAAAAATTCAATCAACCTAAAATTTTGATCTGCAATTTAATTTAGACCAGTCTAAGGAGTTGATATTATGATCACAGAGGCATCTGCATTGGTTTACAGTAACGGCAATAGTAGGAATAGAGATAAGACAGTTGCAAACAAAACTTTAACAAGAATTTTTTAAGTCGAAAAAGGGTCGAATTTCCACTAAAATAATGTCAGGGTAAAGAATCTTTTCATAGGGGATAATATGATGGTCAGAAAAACATATGCAAAGTTTCAGAGCAAAAGCACACGGAGGAACAGAGATGTGGGACTTACACATAAAACTTTAACCAAATGAGTAAGTCAAAAATGTGGTCATAATTCCACTAAAATGAATGTCACAGTAACAAATCTTTGTCTAGGGGGAGATTTGATGGTAACAAAGGAATAGCATAAGAAGAAATACATAATTATATGAGACATACATATTAAACTGGACCCTAAGCGTTATGCCACCCTCACAGTTATATGCCCCCCCCCTCCAATTCTTCAAATATTCGAGCTGAAAGGTACAAATACTGATCGGTGGAGACACAAGAATACATATTGACATATAGCATTGCAACTTCAATTCAAGGTTTTATTGGATAAAGGTTTTGAGTCTGAAACTCACAAATAAGTAGCCAGAGCTGTCAATATTGTCTGCTGTTAGCCCCTTTAGCCCTCTACAGCTCAATTTCAGGAAAGAATTGAAAATTTTTTGCAGTCTTCAATTCTATCCTGTAGTTGAGCCCCAGAAGGTCATAGCTGGTCCAAAACTTTAATGGTGTATATAGGCCCCCACCTGCTCTGGGGTTCGGCCCCTTTGGACCTGAGGGTAATGATTTTAGCAAATATGAAAGAGGTCAATGTAAAATATCAAGGCTCTACATCCTCTTGGTCAGGGGGAGATAATTTTTGAAGATTTTTTTTAAAAAATCACTTTTGTTGCCATGGCAACCAGAGTTTACAACGGATTTCAATTCTTTTAATATCTTTTTTAAGGGCACTTCCTAAGGAGCATTTCTGCCAAATTTGGTTGAAAATGGCCCAGTGGAATAGGAGATGTCTTTTTAATATTATTGACACACCATGGTCGCCTCGCACCAGACCACAGGTAGCCAACACAGTTGAGGATAGTGTAATATAAATGTAAATTGATCCAAAAAAATGTTTACTAAAAAATTTTTATATCTCATAATAAGTTATCAAATTTTAATGTTTACTAAAAATGTTATATCTCATAAAATTTTTTAGTAAACATTTTTTAGGATCAATTTACTTTATTATTACACTTTCCTCACCCATGTCGGCTACCTGTGCACCAGACATAGGGTGATCAAAATACCTCACTATGAGCACTTCTTGCTCAGCTGAGCTAACTAAGCCCTACTAACATCTTCATAATGTTTACCTTGTCCTGAGAAAGTTTCCAGTAGTTTATCGTTGATTGTCTTCCCTTGTTGAGCTAAAGCTGTGAGAGCCAGTGCCTTGTATAGACCATTTCTACTTAAAAAACCTTGTTTAGTGTCCACCTCCTCCCATATCTAAAATGAAATAAGCATTCTGAAATACTGCACTGCAATATAGAGTCCCCTACGTACCAGCAATTAAACTTATGTTTTTTGAGAATCTGTTTCAGTTAAGCATTTTCATTTTTGCAAAATATCAATGCACTGGAGCAAAACTCAAAATTAATCATATTTCTGACTAATCACGGCTGTCAATCAAAGAGAAAAACGGCAAATCAAATCATTCATCTTGATCAGAAGTAGAATCAAACTCCAATATTGATCACCATTTATGCTAGGCGCCAACCAACCATTCTTCTTTTTAGTTACATAAAATAAATAAGCCATCATATATCAAAGTGGAACTTCCTGTCAAAGTCATAGGGCAAGGCCAACAAAGTAAGTGGACAGAGCCAGTGATTGATCAACTGCAGACTTGCACACCAGAAATCAGCTGAATAATACAATTGCTTAGGAAAACAGTCTAAAAATCTTTGATGTGGTCCTAAATCACTCACCTGAATCATCTGCTGTTGAAAAATACAACAATGGCCAAATAATTATAGCCAGTATTGTGAAGATTGAGCCAAAATTGTGGCTTCTATAGTGTAAATAAGGGAATTTTCATTAAGGCCCCTTATCCCAAGAGAACCATCCCATAAACAATAGGGTTCAACAGTATGACCAAACAATTATTCGGGCCAAGTTTCATGAAAATTAAGTAAAAATTGTTGCTGCCAGAGTGTAAACAAAGAAACTGTCATTAGGCCCCTTTTCCAATGTTTTCTAATAATAAACATACTTCATTTTAGGATCTAACAATTCTGGCTGTATTTCATGAAGATTGAGCTAAAATTGTGGCCTTTGGCTGTAAACAAAGAAATGGTCATTAAGGCCCCTTTTCCTTTAATTCCCACTACAACCTTCCCTGAATCAATAGGGTTCATCTTAACCCTTGTCATGCTGTATAAATTATCTTACTGAATTGCTATAAAATTAAAGGGCTGAAAGCACTGATAGAACTTGCTGTTCAAAAATCAATATTTCTTTTAGAAATCATTTTCATAAACAACTCTGGCAGGAAAAATACAAGTAGGAGGTCTAGACCAAGATCAGACTGCACTTATGTGCAGGCTGATCTTAGTCTACACCTCCTGCCAAAACCGGAATATTCCGGGTTTAGCATGACAAGGGTTAATGACATAAAAATTATTCTGACCAAGTTTCACAAAGATTGAGTCAAAACTGTGGCCTCTAGAATGTAAACACTTAACCCATTCCCACACGATCCCTTCTTTTTATGCCCTTGAGAAAAAAGCATTGGAAAACATTGTGGAAATGAAGAATTTGCTTGCATCAGGCAATTTATTCCTTTTCCACACTGTTTTATATCCAATCAGGCAGCAAAATTTTAATATCCACCAACTTGAAATTAGCGTCTGCAGCTTCTTTCAATTTGGAGGAGTCTAAAATTGTCTTGTGTGGGAATGGTTAAATTGTTGACACTGCATGATGGACGGCCAATATTCAATGATCACAAAATATCACCGTGAGCATGTTGCGCTCAGGTGAGCTAACAAAACTCCAATGAGTAGCTTCAATAATGTTGAAATTTTTTCATACTTAAATCCAAATCACTTCCTGTCTCTGGAATTAAGACATTTCATGTTTAACCCAATACAAGAGGACAAAATTTCATACTGATCCAAATTGAAAGGTGTTGCAGATGACAATTTAAAGTTTGTGAAATTTCAGTGTTTTTTTTTCAATTTTCTGGGTAGAAAACATTGTGAAAAATGAAGAAATTGCTTGTAATAAGCATATTTCTTCATTTTACACAATGTTTTCCAATTGTTTTTCTTAAGGGGTGTCAAAAATCATTATTGTGTGGGAAAGGGTTAATCTTTCTTATGAGAAATTATCTTATATACATTTAAATATTGTGCATAAAACTAATCAATTTTATCTTGGGGGATGATTGATAGCTAATGCAAACCTAAACCTTTCCCGTTTTTTGAAAATTTACACAGGTCAAAATTGATAGGAGTTGCAGACGTCAATTTAAAATTTATGAAGTTTTAGAATTTTTCAACTTCCTTGGTAGAAAAAATTGTGTAAAATGATGGAATTGCGTAGTACAAGCAATTTCTTCAATTTACTCAAAGTTTTCCTAATCGTTTGTCTTGAGAGGAGTCCAAAAGCGTCAAAGCGTGGGAATAGGTTAACTACAATTCATGATGAAATGTACATACATTTACAACAACGTAACTTCTAGTCTTAGGAATTCAAACAACCTTGAGATTATGAGATATGAATGAGGAAGATTTAGTAACATTATAGATTTTAACCCTTTGTCATGCTGAATAGAATTTCCTTTTTTGACATTCCATTGAAATCAAGTTCAAGCACTTAAAGCTCTAATCGTTGGCCAATGTTTCTTCTGAAATTAACCCTTTCCTATTTCAAAAATTGTAGACCAGTCCAAATTAAATGGTTTTGCAGACGAAAATTTAAAGTGAATTACACATGAAAAATAATTAGTCAGTAGGGTAGAAAATATTGTGGAAAAAGTTGCTTGTTACAAGCAATTTCTTCCATTTCTATAATGTTTTATCACAGGGACATAAAAACCAGGTTTGAACAGGAAAAGGTTAAATCTTATTTGTAACCAACTCTGAAATATATTTTTACCAGCGGTCGATGTAGGTTAACCCTTTCCTGGACAAACCCGGGATTTTACATCACTGTGATTTTATTTTTGAGAAAACATTGTGGAAAAAGGAGAAATTGCTTGTAACAAGCAATTTCTCCTTTTCCCACAATATTTTCTACCACATAAGATGGTCAGTTTTCAAATTGCATGCATTTTTCATTGTCATCTGCAACCCCTTTCAAATTGGACCAGTCTAAAATTTAATAAAACGGGAAACGGTTAAGATGAGACTACACTTATGTGCAGAGCACCACAGGGATGGTTCTAAATGTACCAGCTGTATTAATTAAATTCTGCCATGTTGACTGTTTACAATTATATCTTGCAATATTGCTAACTTCCCTCCAAAATGTCAGTAAAAGCCTACAAATTTGGAAGACATTTTTTTCAAATAAAACTTTTATGATATACATGTAGTTATCCCAATACAAGGCGACAAATTTTAGACTAGTCCAAATTCAAAGATGTTGCAGATAACATTTCTTAGTTGATGAAATTTTAAATCATTTACTCCTTGGAAAAAGAAATAATTATTCAAAATGAAGAAATTACAAGAGAAATGTAGCTATAATAATTCAGAAAATATAAGCAATGTTAAAGGTTTTGAATAAAGTTTTAAAAGTAATTGAAAGGTCAAAGGTTGACTCAAGATCTTGATAGGAAGCCTATCATCTGATTAGTGTATACATGAAAAAAGATAGTTCTAGGTGTAAGCATTCAGAAAATGTAAGCAAGGTTAAAGTCTTTGGTTAAAGCTTTTGGTTTAAGTTTTTAAAGTATGTCAAAGGTCAAGGTCGAATGGTCACAGGTGAAAGGTTAAAGTTTTTTATTAAGGTTTTTTGGTTAAAGTATTTGGTTAAAGTTTTTTTTAAATGGGTTAAGGTCAAGAGACCTTTAAGTCATAGGTGTTGGTCCCAAGTAAAGGGCTATCAAGTGTATGTGTGAAATAAGAGCCTCCTAGCACTATTTATAATAGAGATATAAAAACTTTAACCGAGTGGGACATCAACGACAAAGGTAGGACAATAGTATTTCTGAATCACTTGTTTGAGGTAGGCTACAAAATGATTAGATACTACAATGACACGCATGAAGAATAATAACTTTATTCTTATTTACTAGCAACCAACACAAATTCAGAGAAGGCAAATCACACAACTTATAGAAGTAATGGGGATGTACTGGACAGAAAAAATTTGTAACATCCATATTGATGTCATCTTTCTAGACTTTTCAAAGGCTTTTAACATTAGGTCCCACATGAAGAAGTATTAATAAAACCCTCCAAAAATATGGAATCCAAGATAGATTAAGTTAAGGAATTCTTAACCGAGAGGATAGAAAGGGTGGTATTAAAAGGATTATGATCTAGATCTGCACATATCACAAATGGTATTCTTCAAGGCAGTGTCCTCAGACTGAGAACCATTCTATTTACCCTTGTCATGCTATACCCGGAATGTTCTGGTTTTGGCAGGAGGTGTAGACCAAGATCAGCCTGCTCATAAGTGCAGTCTGATCTTTATTTATACCTCCTGCTTGTACTTTTCCTTCCAGAGTTGTTTATGAAATTGATTTCTAAAAGAAATATAACTTTTTTTAACAACAAGTTCTATCAGTGCTTTCAGCGCTTTGAATTTACAACAATATAGTAAGGTAATTTATACAACAAGAGCTTATAATCTACCAGAGTGTACAATCAATCAAACACTGATACAAAAATACACATACACTCCCAAGTCAATCAAAACATTCTTCAATGAGACTTGAACAATTTTACAGAACTGGTCAATCAGATCAAGAAGGTAAATGTACACAGCTCAAATTAAAGACTGAAAAGAACAAAAACCAAATACCAGCACTCTGGAAAAGACATAGATCAAGACAAAACAGAAAAAGAACTTGAAATCCACATTGACAACAGACTTAATTATTAAAATAACAACATTTGAATATAAAAGATGTCAAACAAAAATCTTTCAATTTCATGGATAAAGATATATGTTCCTTATTGTATCAAAAAGTTTAGTTAGCTCACATCTTCAGTATGGATCAAATGTCTGGTCAACAATGTGTAAAAAGAACAAGCAAAGTTAGAGGATGTACAAAGATGAACTACATAGACTCTTCACTTTCTAATAAAGCAAAACTACAAGCTTAGACTAAAATATCTTGGACTAGCAACCCTTGAACACAGAAGACAAAGATACAATCTTAACCAAGTTTTAAAATTATGATTTATTACAAAGACCTACTTGACAAAAATAAGTTATCTCCAATTAAAAATCTAAATATGAGAGGACATAAATAAAAGACTGTAAAATAAACATCAAAAATTCAGTTTATACCAAAGAGTGGTCATGCAATGCTTGAAACAGTTTGTTCACTGATATTGTAGCAGCAATGTAAATAGATTTAACCCCTGTCATGCTGAAACCGGAATAATCCCGATTTGGCAGGAGGTGTAGACTAAGATCAGACTGCATTTATGTGCAGGCTGATCTTAATCTACACCTCCTGCTTGTACTCTTCCTGACAGAGTTGTTTATGAAGTTGATTTCTAAAAGAAATATTGATCTTTGAACAACAAGTTCTATCAGTGCTTTCAGCTCTTTGATTCGACAGCAATCCAGTTAGGTAATTTATACAGCATGACAAGGGTTAAAAGTCTTGAAATATCTTTTGAAAAAAATCCACTGAAGTTTTCACCCAAATGTCATGGGCTGGAGGCGGGTTTAAGATAACATCACGATGAAGAAATAGACCATACAGGCTCAAGCCTATGGAAGTCTTGAAGCACAGGTAACAGGTTAAAGAAGATCATTTTTTTGTTGATTCCATACCAATGTCAAGCAGAAAACTCACCTACATAGTGATAAGTCCTGCATTTTCTGAATGTACCTTAAAACTAACATTTTGGACTATTTTGGAAATGAAAGTAGACTAGATCATTTTTAATTTCCTTATTTTGTTTACCTCTCATGATCAATAGATTTTTTTGTCAATTTTTTAACTATTAGATATGAATGTTAAATTGTAAAAATGTTAAGTACAGTTGCTTCAGGAAGCAATGCAGGTTTGGGGGTACGTGGAAATTACAGTGACATAATGACAATGTATCTTTCATTGCGTGTTTTGGTTGATAGATTCAAAATCCATAACTCTGTTGTTAATTTTTACAAAACAATGTCTGAAGTGAATTTTTACGTACGAGCAAATTTAATTTTTAGAAAAAAGAATTGATTTTCACTCTGCAAAATTAATTTCCCCATCCAATTTCCTGATCAAAGCTAAAAAATATCAATTTACTTCAGCTTTGAAATCAAAATTTTTTCAAAATGGTGTGGTATGAGCTACATTCAACAGGGACAATAATGTTGTTGCCATGTGACAACACTAGTTCTTGTGTACACATAAGCCAAAATTAGGTCATAAAATAAGATTTGTACGTGAACAGACGTAGTTGTACGTGAATTACTTACTGCAGTACATGAACTGGCACCCTGCTAATCTGGCCTTGTTTTAACCCACTCCCACACAAAGATGCTTTGAAACGCCCCCCAATATGAAAGCTTTGAAAAACATTGTGAAAAATGAAGAAATTGCTGGTTACCTCATTATTCACAATGTTTTCTACCCCAAAAGACAAAGATTTTAACGATTTCATTAACAATTTCTTTGAATTTGGACTGTTCTTGAACTTTATCATGCGGTAATGGGTTAATAGATGTAGTAATTATAGAATACCTGCATGACAGTTGCTTTTGGAAGGCTAGATTTCACCAGAATTCTAACAAACATATCTTGGTCTACATGCTCCTGATTTGGACAGACGATGTCGTACACTTCTCGATAGAAGGGAGGTATCGACCCTGTAATTGAACCAGAATATCAAATTAACACAATTTATCATAAAAATAACAATTGTCATTGCCGTTTTATTCGATTTTGATCAAACATTTTATTAATTCTAAGGGCAACTCCCACCTACCAAAAGTTAGGTCGGCCGCCATTTTGAACTGGTCATGTGATCCGCTCTGAATTATAAAATGTAAATGACACAAAATCAATATTAATCAACTATATTTGAAAATTTAACATATTTCACTGAATTAATTATATTTAAATTTCCGATGACGAGCTGTTTTTTTGTAATATGGAAAGAATATATATTGGTATAAAGAAAACATTTTTCTCTGAGATTCTCCTAAGTATCATGGTTGCTTTGTTTACATCGGGGATACACAATCCAGAGGATTTTTTTCTCAACTAAAAAACTTTCAGTTTTGCAACCTTAGCGCAAGGCGATTCGATTGAAACGTCTAATCAAAATTACACTTCGTTATGTAGCATGCATCTATACTGATCCTAACTTATTTTTTGACCGGTAAAACTGCTTCAAGTCCAGACTTGAGAACACTGCAAAACTTGAGTTTTCTATGCATTTCATGTGTGCATTGTGATGGAGAATTAGTATACAGATAAAAGGTGTCAAAGGAATGCCAGGAAAAACTAAGGTACATGGTCATTGTTACTTTGCCAAAACATCAAAATCCCAGACAAAGTTTTGGTAATAATAAAGAGATCAACTTGAAGTGACCATTAATTAGGGTTATCTGATCCGGAGTCGGCCATGAACTAGAGTTTGACATATTCTCACTTCACAGCAGTATTTATTCAAAAAATAGTTATACACTGCAATTCGCCACTTTAAAGTTGTTGGTTTTGGTCCAAGAAACGAAAAAGTGGAAGAACTGGACTTATTATGCTATAAGGCTGTCTTTCCCCAAGGGTGACTGATTAATTCATTCGTTGGAACCAAAGACCCGGCAAATCGTGATAACGCTACCGCATTGACTAATATGTAACAAGTTTGATTTGAGATGTTACAAGATGGAAAATGAAAAGCAACAAAGGTTGTTTTGAGTTTTAAGCAGAAACCGACAGAATTCAGCATAATGAAAATTACTTAATTCTATCCTTACCTTCTTAGTCTATCAGAACTAAGTAAACCATAAATTTCTACAGGTCTACAAATTTTGGTCCCTTAATATTAAAAAGCTAGAATTTTCACCTGAGACATGTTTTATTATCATTGATCGGCATCTATATCTTATAAAATTAAGTTTTACATCAACATAAACATTTTCATCCTTAGAGAAAAGAGATAAAATCTAAGTATCCCGTTTAGCGCCCTGCTGCAAACTGGATTAATCATTAATCATTCTATAGGTTAACTTTTAATTGTGACAATGAAGGTCATAATAATCGAAAAAGTCAGAGACAGCGGAATGTCTAGTTATACGCCCGTCGAAGACTGGACGTATTATGGGATCACGCGTGATGTCCGGGCGTCCGGTCGTCCGGGCGTCCGGTTGTCCGGGCGGTGTCCACTTCTTTGTCCGGGGCATAACTCTGTCACCGTAAGTCCGATTGACTTTAAACTTGGCAGTTATATTCTTCTCATCAATACGGAGTGCAGTGCGCAATAACCATAACTCTACCTGGCTTACTTTTTGAGTTATTGCCCTTTGTTGTTTTTCATACTTGAATCTTGTCCGGAGTATATCTCTGAAAGTATAATAGCTAGGATCATGAAACTTCATGGGTGTATAGATCTCACCAAGGGGGAGTGCAGTGCACAAGAACAAAAACTCTACCTGGTCTATTTTTTGAGTTATTGCCCTTTGTTGTTTTTCATACTTGAATCTTGTCCGGAGTATATCTCTAAAAGTATAATAGCTAGAATCATGAAATTACATGGATGGATAGAGCTCACCAAGGGGGAGTGCAGTGTACAAGAACCACAACTCTACCTGGCATATTTTTTGAGTTATTGCCCTTTGTTGTTTTTCATACTTGAATCTTGTCCAATCATGAAACACCATGGGTGTATAGATCTCACCAAGGGGGGGTGCAGCGCACAAGAACCATAACTCTACCTGGCCTATTTTTTGAGTTATTGCTCTTTGTTGTTTTTCCTTCTTGAATCTTGTCCGGAGTATATCTCTAAAAGTATAATAGCTAGAATCATGAAATTTCATGGATGGATAGAGCTCACCAAGTGGGAGTGCAGTGTACAAGAACCATAACTCTACCTGGCCTATTTTTTTAGTTATTGCCCTTCGTTGTTTTTCATACTTGAATCTTGTCCGGAGTATATCTCTAAAAGTATAATAGCTAGAATCATGAAATTTCATGGATGGATAGAGCTCACCAAGTGGGAGTGCAGTTTTCAAGAACCATAACTCTACCTAGCATATTTTTTAAGTAATTGCCCTTTGTTGTTTTTCATACTTGAATCTTGTCTGGAGTTTATCTCTAAAAGTATTATAGCTAGGATCATGAAACTTCATGGGTTTATAGATCTCACCAAGGGGGGTTGCAGTGCACAAGAACCATAATTCTACCTAGCCTGTTTTTTGAGTTATTGTCCTTTGTTGCTTTTCAGACTTGAATCTTGTCCAGAGTATATCTCTAAAAGTATAATAGCTAGAATCATGAAATTTCATGGATGGATATAGCTCACCAAGTAGGAATGCAGGGCACAAGAACCATAATTCTACCTGGCCTATTTTTTTAGTTATTGCCCTTTGTTGTTTTTCATACTTGAATCTTGTCCGGAATATATCTCTAAAAGTATAATAGCTAGAATCATGAAATTTCATGGATGGATAGAGCTCACCAAGTGGGAGTGCAGTGTGAAGAACCTTAACTCTACCTAGCCTATTTTTTGAGTTATTGCCTTTTGTTGTTTTTCATACTTTGTTTGACAAAAAATATTTATTCAAAATAACCTGTTCTATTGAAATCCTCAGTTAATATTAAACAGTGTGACGGGCGTATCTTGTGACAGTTTGGCACCTTGTTTCACTTTGACTATATCTTAGACGACGAATCACTGGCACCTTGGGGAATCTAGGACAATATCCCCTTCCATGTTTTTCGACAAGGTGGACATTATCCCCTTCCTAAATTCAACAGGGCGGACATTTGCCCCTTAGTCATTCTGACAGGGCGGAGGAAATCCCCTTCCTAATATTAACAGGGCGGACACCATCCCCTCGATCGGCAGACATTATCCCCTTTGTAATATTGTACTAAGTGTCTTCGGGCTTAAGTAACGAAACGAACAATAAGCCAAGATTAACATAAATTTTACTCTTTTTATTGAATAATAAGCCGGTGCTCAATTTTTAACTGAATACTTTTGCATATTTCTATGCGAGCAACTCCATAAAATTTGTATTCTAGAAAACGTCATGGTAAAGGCAAAGAGGAGCTTGTCCCTCTTTACCACCATGTTTCTTTAGAATGAACCTTGTGCTAACTATTTACTTTTCGAAGCCATCTGGAAATATGTTGTCCTGACACTCGAAGATATAAATCAGACTTAACAAAATAGAACATGCTGAATATTAGCTATATTATTACCTTTTCCATATGATCTTATCTTTTTCTCCTTTGTATACATGGTGTTGGTATGAGACCGAAACATCGTAGCTACATTCTGCCCTGTCAGAATGGCTAAGGGGCTAATGTCCGCCCTGTTAGATTTAGGAAGGGGATAATGTCCGCCATGTCAAAAAACATAGAAGGGGATATTGTCCGGAGGGGCTATTGTTCGGTTACTGAATGGTTACGAAAATTTTCACATGAATTGACCTTAGACTTCACCTAAATTCTTTACCGTTGTTAAAAGTATGATAATAATAGATTATCTAAACCTATGCATTTATGAATCAGGATTTACAGTGAGTAACAGCACTTTGAGGAAACTAGATTTAACTTAAAACTTTGTAACCGGTAAAAAAAACGCTCAATTTTATCTATAATTCTTCATGTGTCACAATAATCAACATAATTCCAAGATTGTTGGATACCTAGTTCCACTTTAAAGTATGGAATTAAAAGTTATCGCCGGTACTTTCGCTTTAGAATTTTTCTCTGCCAAAATCCTTTGAATTGGATTCTAGTATGATGTGAGATTTCAAAAATCTAAGCTTGTTTTATCAGTATTAACAATTGATTTAAACCTCAAGCAATTAATTATAACCTAAGGCATTAATCACCACTACAGTCCACTCTAAGTTGTGAAATCTTTACCTGACTAATACTTACCTGGTGTCAGCCCAATTAGCTCAGTTGGTAGAGCACTTGACTTCAAACCTCAAGATTACGGATTCGAGCCCTAGGCTGACCATATCAACTAACTAACTAATTGTCTTTCAGATTAGACGTTGAACAAGGGCCCCGTACGACAGTGCTATCCATCGAGCATGTTAAAGAATCAGGCGGAGCTCTCAGTAGTTTCATCCTGTATCCTTGCACTATCCCCCATAACAAATAACTGTCTTATAGGGGCGTCCCTCATATGGGCATATACTACGGTAGAAACGATAAATAAACAGAAATACAAACAAACTTACCTGGCTCCCATTTTTTTCAATTAGATGGTAATAATAGAGGTTAACGTCGAATTGGGAACCATCATGGCAGCAACAAAAAATGGTCAACCTCAAAAAATTCAGGAGCCAAGCGGACAGCACATTATAATGCACTATGATAGAGTTGCATTGAACAAACTTGTTGAACCTTTTTATTTTTAAACTTAACCCACTACCACCAAAAAAAATTGTTTAAGGCTGATCTATTATTATCAAATTATTTATTTTGGATATAATTCAGTGTTTGATACTAACTTTTTAGGCAGGAATCCCAACGGAACACCTGTCATATAATTTGGGAGTCCCTTCTGGAAATGAAGAGTCCCTGAAAATGAATTAAAAAAAAATTTAGTATACAAAACACCACATTACTGCTATAAAGCAGAAAAAAGGACAAATGCAAAAAATAAAGCCGTCAAGTATGGCCAAGTCACTGTATCATTGCAGCTTATATTTTTTTATTGTTTACTTTTTTTTCAGAAATATTATGGGGATGAATATGAGTCTGATGATTTTGAAAAAGCAGACACTTTGGTATGTAATCATAATATAGATGTTATATTACTTTAAACCAATTACCAGGTAGCAAAATTTTAGACTGGTCCTAATTGAAAGGAGTTGCAGATGACAATTCATATTTCATCAAATTTTAGACTTTTTCAACTTTCTGGGTAGAAAACATGTGGAAAATGAAGGAACGGTTTGCAACAAGCAATTTCTTCATTTTAATCAAAGTTGTCAAAAAAAGTCATTGTGTGGGAATGGGTTTAACCATTACTTATTCTTTCAATTTCCATGCTATTTGAGTTTTTGTCTGCAACTTCTTTCAGTTGAGACCAGTCTAAAATTTTGATCTATGGGGGTAATACAAAAAAAGATTTTGGCCAACTGATCATGCAGTTTTTATACGCCCGTCGAAGACGGGACGTATTATGGGATCACCCGTGGTGTCCGGGCGTCCGTGCGTCCGGTCATCCGGGCGTCCGGGCGGTGTCCACTTCTTTGTCCGGAGCATAACTCTGTCATCCGAAGTCCGATTGACTTTAAACTTGGCAGTTATATTCTTCATATCAATACGGAGTGCAGTGCGCAATAACCATAACTCTACCTGGCCTATTTTTTGAGTTATTGCCCTTTGTTGTTTTTCATACTTGAATCTTGTCCGGAGTATATCTCTAAAAGTATTATAGCTAGGATCATGAAACTTCATGGGTGTATAGATCTCACCAAGGGGGAGTGCAGTGCACAAGAACCATAACTCTACCTAGCCTCTTATTTGAGTTATTGCCCTTTGTTGTTTTTCATACTTGAATCTTGTCCGGAGTAGATCTCTAAAAGTATAATAGCTAGAATCATGAAATTTCATGGATGGATAGAGCTCATCAACTGGGAAAGCAGTATACAAGAACCATAATCTACCTAGCCTATTTTTTGAGTTATTGCCATTTGTTGTTTTTCATACTTGAATCTTGTCCGGAGTAGATCTCTAAAAGTATAATAGCTAGAATCATGAAATTTCATGGGTGTATAGATCTCACCAAGGGGGAGCGCAGTGTACAAGAACCATAACTCGACCTGGCCTATTTTTTGAGTTATTGCCCTTTGTTGTTTTTCATACTTGAATCTTGTCCGGAGTATATCTCTAAAAGTATAATAGCTAGAATCATGAAATTTCATGGGTGTATAGATTTCACCGTGGGGGAGTGCAGTGCACAAGAACCAAAACTCTACCTAGCCTATTTTTTTTGAGTTATTGCCCTTTGTTGTTTTTTATACTTGAATCTTGTCTGGAGTATATCTCTAAAAGTATAATAGCTAGGATCATGAAATTTCATGGATGGATAGAGCTCATCAACTGGGAGTGCAGTATACAAGAACCATAACTCTACCAAGCCTATTTTTTGAGTTATTGCCCTTTGTTGTTTTTCATACTTGAATCTTGTCCGGAGTAGATCTCTAAAAGTATAATAGCTAGAATCATGAAATTTCATGGGTGTATAGTTTCTACCATGGGGGAGTACAGTGTACAAGAACCATTACTCTACCTAGCCTATTTTTTGAGTTATTGCCCTTTGTTGTTTTTTCATACTTGAATCTTGTCCGGAGTATATCTCTAAAAGTATAATAGCTAGAATCATGAAATTTCATGGATGGATAGAGCTCACCAAGTGGGAGTGCAGTGTACAAGAACCATAACTCTACCTAGCCTATTTTTTGAGTTATTGCCCTTTGTTGTTTTTCATACTTGAATCTTGTCCGGAGTATATCTCTAAAAGTATAATAGCTAGAATCATGAAATTTCATGGATGGATAGAGCTGACCAAGTTGGAGTGCAGTGCACAAGAACCATAACTCTACCTAGCTTATATTTTGAGTTATTGTCCTTTGTTGTTTTTCATACTTTGTTTGACAAAAAATATTCATTCAAAATAACCTCAGTTGTATTCAAACCCCCAGCTAATATTAAGCAGTGTGACGGGCGTATCTTGTGACAGTTTGGCACCTTGTTCTAAATTGATTAGATAATACTGGCAATTGGGATGCTTAGCTGAATAAAGAAAAGTTAATCCAAAATAATTCAACGTTGAATCATTGAATGAAAAATCTGAAAGTGAGTTTGGCCGTCTATTTTTCAAAACAACCAACCCCTTTTTCATATTATCGGAAGTGTAATATTGAAAGAACAACAGGATATCCAGGGGTTCATTATCTATTTTATTCCTTTGTCTCCATGTCTGTTAGAATGTTCAATATGTTAAATTGGTAAGACACACATCCTTGATAAAAGCTTTGAGATTTCATGTATTTTAACCAATTACAAGACAACAAAATTTTAGACTGGTCCAAATTAAATGGAGTTGCAGACAACATTTTAAAGTTTATGAATTGTAGATTTTTTTAACTTTCTGGATAGAAAATATTGAGTAAAATGAAGAAATTGCTTGTGACCAGCCATTTCCTCATTTTACACAATGTTTTTCCAAAGTGTTTTTTCTTGAGGGGCATCCAAAAGCGTCATTGGGAATGGGTTAAATCTTTTTGTACTCAAGTTTTAAATTGCGTATTATGTAATAGGGTTTTATATTTGTTCTGCTTTTATCCCCAATAATAAAGAAAAAATTCTGGTCTTATCACATACTGTCTTGTGGTGTTTTTTGTTTTTATTTATCTATTTTTATATTTTGGCTTCACTGGCTAGAGGACTATTGTCATGGTGTTGTGTCCATCGGGCATTTGTACGTGTCCATTTGTGAACTTTTACTTTAACCCTTTCCTGTACAAACATGGGATTTTATGTCGCTATGAGTTTATACTTGAGAAAACATTGTGGGAAAAGGAGTAAATGCATGAAACAAGCAATTTCACCTTTGACCACAATATTTTCTACTGCATTGGATAGTTTCATTTCAAATTTCATCCAATTTTTAAATTTGACTAGTCTAAAATAAAAAAAATTGGAAAGGGTTGATAATCCTCTTTCAAATTTGACCAGTCTAAAATCACAAAAATTTGAAAGGGTTAATAAAATGATTTTCTCATCGAAAAAAAGAAAAAAAACCTATTGTTGTTCTTTAGCCACTTACGAGATGATAATTCTAGGTATTTAAAGAATGAAAAAGTTGCCTTTGATAATCTAAATTTGTGAAATAAAGAAAAATCTGTCTTTAAAGATTGGAAACATTGTGAACAATAGATAAATTGCTTGTTAAAAAAGCTGTTGCTTCATTTCAACAATGTTTTCTAATTTTTGTTGCAAGGATCAAGAAAAGAGGCGGGGGGGGGGGGGGTTGAATTGGTTAATCATAAAATCAGGCTGGTGGAGCAATTTAGGCGCTTAAGTGCCTCGTGTTGCTCTAAATTTATGTATTATGACAAAAATTTAAAACAATTTTTACTCATAAGAAACAAAGATATAGAAGAGGGTAACAAGCTAGCGCGTTCACAAAGTCAGATTTACAGTGTGTTTTATTGGACCTCATCTACCTGTGTGGACCCTTTTACCTGACATATCACAGGAAACAGTCAACACATTCCAAAACAATCCCACAAGTTTATGTCCGTCAAGAATTAAGGATGGAAAAACATGGTGAATAATGAAGAAATTGCTTGTAACAAGCAAATTTTTCATTATCCACAATGTTTTCTAGCTCAGAAGACAAAGAATTTTTAAATTTCATCAACTAAAATTTGTCATCTGTAACTTCTTTGAATTTCAGTCAGTCTTAAATTTTGTCTTTTGGGAATTGGTTAATGATAGAGAGGGTTTACTTAGAAAACATTATACATGTTTAATAGCATACTCATTGATTATTCTGTTATTAACAGCCCATTACCAAATCTGCGTTATTCTATTGATTTCTATGGCCCATCCTTCACGTGTCAGTGTTAATTGCTTTACTATGCATGTAAATAGTGCTTCTGTTAACCAAGACAAAACTTAACCCTTTCCCATTTGCAAAATTTTAGACTTGTCCAAATTCAAAGGTTTTGCAGAAAAGATTTCAAAGTGGATTTAATAAAAAAAATAACCATTAAATAGGGTAGAAGACATTGTGGAAAAAGAAGAAAAAAGTGAAATTTTAAAAAACTTTATCTATTGGGAGCAGAAAACATTGTGGACAATAAGGAACTTGCTTATAACATGAAATTTCTTCATTTTCAACAATGTCTTCCAAAGCCTTTTTCTTGATGGGTGTCAAAAGGGGGATTGTGTGCTAATGGGTTAATGTGTTTACATAACTTTTAACTGAAAGTGAAAAACGAAGCAGTAGTACAACAACATTTCTTTTCAGCTGTTTTATATTTTCGCATAATGCAAAGATGAATTTCAGTTAAGTCATTTTCAAAATGTTTATGTCAATATTTGCAATCATTTCATCTATGTAAACAAATTGATTCAAATATTTATTTCAGATCGGAAGGAATAGAGCACCTGTTCCGAAAAAGAAACCAAGGCCAGGTAAATAAATTCTTTATAGAATGCTGGAAACAAGAAAGTATTTTAACTTATTCCCACTGAGCAAAATATGCAGCAGACGACAATTTCAACTCAATCAAATTTTATTTTTTATTGTCTTTTTGGATAGAAAACATTGTGTAAAATGAAGAAATTGCTTGTTACAAGCAATTTCTTCATTTTACACAATGTTTTCCTTATCAATTTTCTTGAGGGGCGTCAAAAGAGTCATTGTGTGTGAACAGGTTAAAGAAATGTAAGTAAACAAAAATATACTGGTGCAAGAATATCAAAATAGAAAAGCAGAACGGAACAAGTGAAGAAATAGTTTCTTTTGTCTTTTAGTAGAACCTGTATTTACCAGTCTCAACACAGTCTTACATTTTAACCCATTAAGAGATGACAAAATTTTAGACTATTTCAAATTCAAAGCAGTTGCAGACAACTATTTATAGATGATGAAAATTCAAAAATCTATGTCCTTTGGGGTAGAAAATATGGTGGATAATGAAGAAATTGCTTCTAACAGGGGAAATTGACATTACCCAGTATGATTTTTACCCTATTTGATAATAATTTTTCAAGTCGAATGCCTCTTGATCATGAACTTTCGTCTGCAACAGTCTTTTGATTCAGGATACATTTTTGTTGTCTGAAAATGTGTTAACTATGAGCAACTATTATCAGACTACTATAGAATGGCCCAATTAGTATCTCCAGGAAATGATTGCTTAACCCTTCACTGTTTTTCAACATTTTAGACTTATCCAAATTAAAAGGGATAGCAGACGACAATAGTATTATAATTCAGAAAAAAGCCAACCCTGAAAGGAAAGAGCTACAGAAAAAAAGTTCTGGAATATGAAACTATTATTTTTGTATGCAGATATATGATGTTGCATTTTTATTACTAAATCCTGTCTTTGTGCTCATAAAAATAAGCTAATGGAGACAAATTCTATTGAAAGCAACAGCAGAAAGTTTTATCTCAGATTCATTAAAAGTAGCTTATGATTTGAAACCATCATAGGGTCATATGTCCAAGGTCAAGGTCAAAAACCTAAACTTTAAGCCTTAAATTCCTACCAAAACTTAACCTAAAACTTAATACATGTGTTTGTGTTAACATCTAGCTTTTCCAAGATGAAATACTTATATTAAGCACAACTGTAGTCTTCATTGATCTACATCTGCTGATACAAAGGTTCAGGTTATTTGACAAGTAAGTCAAGGTGATCAATCAAAGACAAACTTCTGAAAAAATGCTGATTTGGGGCATTAGTGATAGACAAGCATGTTTTTTTGTTTCTGTTTGTCTACTTTCATGGTGTTGTATCCTTTGTAAGCTGTCCATGCATCTATAAACTTTTCCTTTAAAGATCTCCTGAGAAAGTACTTAACAGAATTCAACAATTTCACAGAACTGATCCTTTAGTGGCCTTTTTACAGATTCCATCAAAGAATTTGATTGGATAAAACATGTGGCTTTTATGGGTTGAACTAATTCCCGAGCCAAAAGACAAAATTTTAGATACCTCCAATATGATTGAAGTTTTAGATGGGATTTTAAAATCATTTTGAAGGGTAATGAGGTTGGGAAAAGATAGAAACTGCTAACTCAATTCAAAAGATCATCATCCAAAGAAGATATCCTCTTAATTGATTTCACAAGTCTTAAAAATGTAGACGTTTTTGAAATTCAATGATATCATTTTTCTTTTATTGCAGTGACTCCTAACAAATCCCCCCCTAAGGCAAAAAAAGTGACAAAAAAGAAACGAGCACAAAGTGCTCCTACAGCCAGATCAGGCCATGAACTCTGGATGAATGCAGTGAAAAGAGGACTTACAGGTATGGCAAAATTGAAAATTAACCCACTGTGAAAATGTTTGTTAACCCATTCCCACACAGTGATGCGTTTGGACGCCCCCCCCCCAAAAAAAAATGGTACATTTTGTAAGATGAAGAAATTGCATACAAGCAATTTCTTCATTTCACACTATGTTTCTCATCCAGAAATATGAAAAATCTAAAACCCTTTCTTGTTTTAAATTTTTTTAGACCTGTCCAAATTCAAAGGTTTTGCAGACAAACATTTAGAATGGATTTAATTTGAGAAATAACCATCCAGTGGGGTAGAAAATATTGTGGAAAAAGAGGAAATTGCTTGTGACAAGCAATTTCTTCTTTTCCCACAATGTTTTCTCAAGTATAAATTCACGAGGACGTAAAAACCAGTGATTGTACAGGAAAGGGTTAAACAAACTAAGCATAGTATGAAACAAAAGGAGTACATGTGATCTTGTGTTTGTGAAACATGCATAGTCTTGTACTTATAGTGTCCTAAAATCAAGATAAGGTATAATTTGTGACAACTTCAGTAGTTCTTAATTTGATAAATCACACCTACAGATTAATGGTAGGGGTTAAAACTGCTGTAAGCTATCTTTAAGGACTTGTAGGGGATTTAGGACAATGAATTACTTATGTTCCAATTTTAACAAGGAAAAAGAGGGAACAACATTAGGACCACAGAAGGTAAACAAATAAACAGATACCTATGAACTAGTGACATTCAAACTAACGAGATTCTACTGTATATATATATTCTCAAGAGCTTGTCTTTCATTCCTAAACTTTTTTTTGATATTTCATTCAGAAACTTTTCATGCCCCACATTGAACAATAGGGAGCAAATGTTGTCCATCTGTTTGTCTGAAATTAAAAAAACAAACTTAATCACAATTTCTTTGAACCTATTCAAGATACAATGATCATTTTTGGCATGAAGATAGATCTTACCAATATACATCTCCGGATACCAAGGTCAAGGCCATGTTACCAGGTCATGATCGCTTGTCAATGTCACATTTCTGAAAAAAGGCTGTTATTGAGGCATGGCATTACACAAACAAATCTTGTTTCTCACTTAATTGACTTTTTTTTACATTTATGTAATTTCAGTTGGATTAGCTTCAAACAGAAGACCTCAGAGTCCTAGACACAAAACTGCTGGAGAATATTGGATTGACACCCTCAGGAAAACTGGGCAAGGTAAAACACTTGAACAATTGCCAGGGGACAAAATTTGGACTAGTTCAAATTGAAAGGAAAAATTTAGAGTTTATGAAATTTTAGACTTTCCAACTTTCTGGGTTGTAAACATTGTGGAAAATGAAGAAGTTGCTGGTGCAATCAATTTCAACATTTACACACATTAATTGTTTTCCAAGTTATTTTTCTTGAGGGACATGAAAAGCATCATTGAGTTGGAATGAGTTACTGTAAATCGGGTAATTTTCGAGTCGTCTTATTTTCGCGTAAGCAGGACCTGAAGACTTATTAGCGAGTTCATGAATTCGCGAGGGGCCTTATGATACTTCTGTAATTTTAGTAAGAATCCCCGGAAGAAAAAAACTTTATTCGAATTCAACTTTTCTATACCGACCTATGAATAGAATGATTACTTGTAATCCCATTAAGAGCATTTTTTCTATTCTCTTTTCTCATAGTATAACAATTTCTCTTCTGAAATCCTTCTAAGATCGCAAAGTATACATTTAAGTTTAAGATTTTTTTTTGAAAAGAGCTAAAAAGCTGTAATCAAAAAGGAGTTTAAAGTCATAATATGTATATGAGCTTAGGCCCTTAAATCCAGCAATGCATTGAATTATCAGTTTACCAAACTGTCATATGATGAAAAAATGTAATCCCGTGTCAAAACAGGTACAATTGTTTAATCTTAATTGATTCATTTCCCATTGCATACTTTCAATTTGTTAAAAGATTCTAAGAGTCTTTACAATAAATAGTCAGGTATAATTTTTTGTAATGTCATCGCCTAGAATTTTATCACCTCGTCTGCTTTCCATTGTTATGTTTGTATACCTGTGTTCAGAAGACTAACTGACTAACTTGGCAGGTTATAAATTTTTACCACCTACTCAAGATACGTCCTTTTCTAATTTATTCTGTTTTTAAGCCAATGACAAGAGGATCCCTATATTAATGAAATAAAGTGGGATGATGCCAAAACAGGTATATGTATTGTCATTTGATCTTTGTTGGTCCGCGGCTTACTTCGGATCTCTCCGTATTTTTGTGTACAAAATGGTCCATCATATGCTGTGGGTACTTATTGAGAGATCTAATAAGTTCCAAGTTCATAGTGATAAGTTCAGAAACTGTCTGATAACCACTGTCAATCAAACAGTGATTGACCAATCAAATTGTTCATTTAGACCAGAAGAATAATATTGAACCATGGCATCTTTTTTACAGACATTGCTGTTTTTGAATGACTCCAATTTCATAGCTACATGTTGCATGAGCTGTATTTATGACATTTAGATAACATACAAACGTTTGGCTAATTTGTATTTAAGTCGCTCAATGTATCTTTTGAAGAATAATATCAACATTTTTACCTAAGTCAAATTGAATCAAGGCAGCTTTCTTGGTAGAAAACAATGTGGAAAATTAAGAAATGTCCTATTACAAGAATTTTTTCATTTTACACAATATTTTCTAACTTGTTTTTCTTGAGGGTGTCCAAAAGCATCATTGTCTTGGAATAGGTTAATGCTAGCAACTTTAGAAATGTTAACCCATGTCATGCTGAGCCCGTAATATTCTGGTTTTGGCAGGAGGTGTGGACCAAGATCAGCCTGCACATAAGTGCAGTCTGACCTTGGTCTACACCTCCTGCTTGAACTTTTCCTGCCAGAATTGTCTTTGAAATTGATTTCTTAAAGAAATATTGATTTTTGAACAAGTTCTATCAGTGATTTCAGCCATTTGGTTTTACAGCAATTCAGTAAGGTAATTTATACAGCATGACAAGGGTTAATATAGTATTTATCAGTATTTATATATATATGCAAGGATTGTGTAAAGTGTTGATTTAACCCATTACCACTCAGTAACTCCTCCTAACACCTTTGTAAAATAATGCTAAGGAAAAGATTGTGGATAAACAAGAAAAATGCAATGCTTGCAACAATTCATTTCTTCTTTTTACAAAATGTTTTCTAGCATATAGTCATTATTTTTCAAATCACACACTCTTTGAAATGTTGTCTGCAACTTCTTTCAATTTGGACCAATCCAGAATTTTGTCATTTGGGAATGGCTTGACTACAATGTTTGAATGTGTGTCGTACATTTCTACTTTGTTTACTACCTCTTGCTACCTTAGATATTAATAAGGTAGATAGGTGTATAATTCTTCGAAAATTGAAATGTTTGTCTATTTTTTACTGTATAGGTTTCAGTACAGAGAGTACTGGGATGAAAACATTCAGTGGTAGACGACCTAGAGATAAAGACATGCCCTATTTAAGTACTCCTAGTTATCTAAGACAGCTGGTTGGAACAGAAAAACCTCCTAAAGGAGGTGATCCGACAGGTAGAGAGGCAAATTGAATGTTACATAATGTTAATTCAAAGTATGATGCACTTTGATGTAACCCATTTCAACACAATGATACTTTTAGACGCCTAGAAGAAAAAAAGCTTAGGAAAACATTGTGGATAATGAATATATTGCTTGCAACAAGCAATTTCTCTATTTTTAATGTTTCTACCCAGAAAGTTAAAAAAATCTAAAATTCAATAAACTTTAAAGTGTTGTCTGCAGCTCCTTGAATTAGTCTAAAATTTTACTGTCTTTTAAGGGGTTAAAAAGCACCATAATTATAAAAAGTTGTTGCAAATATTCTGAAGTCATCTGAAGAAATTGTTGAAAATGTACTGGTAACTTTGTGTTTCTCAGTCATTCATATCTTCTGCAAAAGTGAGGGAAGTTAGAAACCCATTACACTAAGTTCGTTTTAATCCTTTCCTGTAAAGACCTGAGATTTTACTTTGCTATGGTTTTATGCTTGAGAAAAAATTTTGGAAAAGAAAAATTGCTTGTAGCTTTTTTCTATATCATAGGATGGTTTCGTTTCAAATTGCAGTCAATTTTCATTGTTGTCATTATTATGAACCCTTTCCTGTTTAAACCCTAGTTTTTTACATCCCTGTGTTTTTATTCTTGAGAAAACATTGTTGAAAAAGATGAAATTGCAGTTTCCTCTTTTTTCCACAATTTTTTCTACCCTACTCAATGATTATTTTTCAAATGAACTGGACTTTAAATTGTCATCTGCAAAACCTTTGAGTTTGGACAGGTGTAAAATTTCAATAAAATTAGGAAAGGGTTAAAAAAGCTACCATGTTGAAATAATTGTGTAATTCTTTTATATTTCATCTTCAAGCCAAAGCAGCACCTGGTACACCTGCTTATAAATCACAAGAGGAATATTATGACCAGATATTAGAGTATAAAAAAGTGAGTAAGAAATGCTTCGCATGTCCATTACTGAAAAATGAAATCATGCATTTGTAGGGGAAAAGTTGGTCCTGCCACTTAGAGTTGTTGACCAATCAGGCTGTCAATGAAATTATTAATCGACCAATAATATCATTCATTTGGACTAGACGTTAACTCTGAACTCAATCATTGGCCGCTATTAATGTTAAGCATTTTAATTGGTTTGGCAGCTTAAATGTTGTAACTACAGCTTATTCAAGCTGTACTTACAGCATTCAGGTTGCCAACCAACCATTTGCTTTTTTTGTTGCATGCTTTCTTTGTGACATGCTAATGTTGCTGTCTAAAATTGAAGGGGAACTTCCTGTCAGAGTCAATGAGCAAGGCCAATGAAGTAAATTACAATTGAGTCCTGGTGTGACATGTCAAACCATTACACATGTGTGCTAAGTAAAGACTCAGATCAGTGCTTGCATCTGCATTTTCTGACCAAAGATTTTACTTTGTGCTGTATATATAGATACTGACCAAAAGGCTTCTTCAGACAATCAGTGAATACTCTAATTGGACTCGGTGGCTGTCCAGGCTGCTCAATGTTTGTCCTTCATGTAGATGTGAAATGGTTTGAATTGCCTCTCACAGGTCTGTTAACCAATTACTAGATGGCAAAATTTTAGACTTGTCTGAATTGAAAGGAGTTGCAGATGACAAATTAAGGTTTATAAAATTTCAGACTTTCAATTTTCTGGGTAGAAAACATTGTATAAAATGAAGAAATTGCTTGTTACAAGCAATTTCTCCATTTTTGCAATGTTTTTGTCTCTAGTATTATTGATAAAAGGAAAGTCAAAGGCTTTTTACAAAGCCACAAGACTGTCAATGATTGGCTTGACTTTTTAGAATAACTTATTATACTGATATAGCTTAAGCCAAGGTATTTATGAGAACATGCTTGGTCTTGCTCACTCCCTAGTTAGCTAAGATAGCATTATGTTTGGCAGGAACAGTAACCTGCTAGGACAATACTACAACATTACTGGTTTTATTTGCATTGCAAATTTTGCAAGATGACGTAAAAAAAAGTATATCAAAGATTTCTGAATTCAATGTAAGCAAATTTGTAAATTTGACAATGTGACCTGTGTGCTGAGAAATCAAGAGTTTCTGCTATTCTGTCAAAATAAATTCCACATATTTTTTAAAGAAAACATTACTGTCAAAAGAGGAATTGTAACAAATAATTTCTACTTTTACCATGTTAATTTCCACTAATAAGGACTGTTTTTCTGTGAATTACCACTTCTTTTATTTGACAACTGCATTTTTTGCAAAATTCAAACAGAATTATAACGATATTTGTGCATTTGAAATTTAAGATATCCAATAAACTGCACAATTCAGTGAATGCTTGAATGCCAATGCTAGAAATATTTCTAGTTTTGTGGTATTCCATTTGAAAAGTTTTGAAACAATTTAAGGCAGAATCTTTAAGTTTGGTGACTTTCTTCACAATTTTGACTATAGTCACTATACTGAATGAATGCGGTTATGCATTTTCGTGTCAAAATTAAAGAATAAAAATTAACTCTATAAAAACTAAATCTATGAAATCTAAAAATGTTTGCTATTTTTGTTTTCTAAAAGTGGATTTTAGATAGGCATAGCTTAGGTGCTTTCATAAATGAAATTAGTTTTCTATGAATAAAGGCTTCTAAAATTGTGTTGCAGCAAGTTTCAAACTTAAATCAAGACGTGTCCACAATGAGAGCGAAGATAAGACGGTTGGAGGAAGATAACTTAAAGAAAGAAAAGGAAATAGATGGTCTTTTACACCCTGAAAAGGTAGAGCTGTACATTAATATTAACTAAGAGATCACTGCAGCTGTCAATCAGAGAAATTGATCAACCAATCAAAACATTCATCTAGACTGGACTTGAACTTGGAACTTTCTGTGGGAGTCAGTGGGCAATCCATCAATTAAGGCTGTCTTTCATTTATGTTGGGATATGTTTCATTTTATTTGAGACATATTCTTCATTCTGATGAGATTGTCTACAGCCTGCCTAGTAACAACTCTACTGGTATATCTTGTCAGCTAACTTTACAGACTACCATACTGGTGCTTTATAGTAAACTGTGAAGAGTGAAAATTTGCTTGGTGCCTTTGTCATTTGTTTCTGAGACTTTTTCACAATAGAACTATTTTTCAAGTAAGATAGCTGCAGCAATTGCACAGTGGTAGTATTTAGGAATCCTAGTTATGAAGTCCATGGTTTGATCCCTGGTCTCGGCAAATACCCTTTCCGACATATGTCTCCCATCAATGGGTAAATAATAAATCTAGGAGGGATGAGAAGCTGGAGGCTCAGAAAGGATGTAGTGGTAGTACTTGGTGGAGAAATACCAGAAATCCATCTAGGTGTTCTAGTGGACATTATATGACTGAAATACTATTAGAAGTAGCGTTAAACCCAATTCAATAATTTAAGTAAGATAACCAGCATAAAGTCTAAGAGACATACATGTAATATACAAAATCCAGGTAATTTAGCTGTACAGCACAACAATGATCATCTGAAGTAGTTGAATATAATGCCTTAGTTACTTGTGAATAGGCATCTTCAATTGAGTTCTTTGCATCCCATCTTTCTTGATTTTAACTCTAACTGTTTTTGAAATATTACACTTGTCCAAATTTAAAAGGAGTAGAAAACAACATTGTAAAGAAAGAACAGTTAAAAAGATACCATTCTATATGAAAGGAAATATTGTGGTAAAGGAAGTAATTGCTTGTTACAAGCAATTTCATTTTTTCCCCACAATGTTTTGTCAAGTATAAAACCACAGGAAATTAAAAGTAAGGGATCGTACAAGATTGTCATCTAATTTAGAAACTAAGTAATGTGTCCATGCAAGTAAAAAATTCACCTTATTGTTTGTTTTTTGTATCATAACAGAGTGAAGAGTTACGGAGAACATTAGCTGATAGACGGCCAGATTCTGGTTCTGTCATTCACAGTTTAAAACAGAAAATACTCAAACTGGAAACACAGCTTAGAGATAAAGAGACAGCATTTATGTGAGTTCCTAGTTTAATGTTGTCTTTTCAATATACAGTCCTGAGTTTAAATCTTCCATATGCCAAGCCCAGTAAGCTCAGTGGGTAACATACTCTGCTCTCAGTCTTAGAGTCATGAGTTGAAACTCTGGCTTGACCATCATTCTATGTGACGTTTGATAAAAGTCATTATGACTATTGTCAATTGTCTCTCACCAATGAATGAATGAAAAGTAGTGCTCCTAAGTGGAATGAGCAGCCGGAGGCCTGTATTTGAGAGGTGGAAGGTTGTTCGATTTTTTGGACTTTATGCACTTAACCCTTTCCTGTACAAACACAGAATTTTACGTTGCTGTGATTTTATACTTGAGAAAACATTGTGGAAAAAAGAAGAAATTGCTTGAAACAAGCAATTTCTTTCTTTCCCACAATATTTTCTACCACATGGTTTGATTTCAAATTGTATCCAACTTTCATTTGTGTCTGCATCTTCTCTCAATTTGGATCAGTCTAAAATTTCCCTAAACGGGAAAGGTTTAAACCACAAATATAAAGGGTCTGTATATATGCTGTAGCACAGGGAGATTTACTCACCGCTTGTTAGCTTAGTGTTTTCTTCATAAATTCATTTCACTCCACTGACTACTGACCTATATTCTATCTAGAAATGTGAGTAAATTATTTCTCTCATTTAGACGATTCATAAGACAATTCATCATGAATATCTTAAGATACAAGATTATTGAAGTTTTAAACCACTTTCTGTGTTATATGACAAAAAACAGGCTGTGAGCATTCAGCAAGCAAGTTATTTTCTTAGCAATGAAACAAGATTGGGATGATCACTAAGATTTTTGCTGTAAGTTTATGGACATGTGTAGAAATGCTTTAAATTTACATCTGCTCTTTGGATCAATTTTGAATAGTGGTTTTGTGTTAATGAAACCGCTAAAAATTAAATACTTTCAGAAGTGGCATTAAACGGTTAAACCCCATTCTAACAAATCAAATGCTCAATAGAAATAATATCTTTGAAATATTAGATGTGATTTTGAAGCTTACCTGTAAATGTTGGAGGGAGAAAGCATGTAATCCTTCATATTGACCCATTACTTGACAGCAGAATACTAGACTAGTCCAAATTGAATGAAGTTGCAGACAACAATTTTGTTTTGATGGTGTTTTCAACTTCTCTGTCTTTTTAAGTAATAAGCATGTTGAAAAACGTTGAATTTGCTTGTAACTAGTCATTTTTTTCATTTTTCATCATTATTTCTCAAACTCTATTCGTGAGTTTTGTAAAAAGAAGGATTAAAAGAGGCTAAAAGAGGTTAAAAGAGATGAGGAATCAATTAAACCTAAATTTGGTAAACTTTTGACTCAAGAGATGTCAAAGAATACAGGTTTGAACCTTTTGAACAGCTGATCGTGTAGGTAAGTCTTAAGGCAGGACATTTTAGAGCTTAAGTTAGTTGTTCATTGATTAAAAGGTGAACTTACTAGGAATATAACCAAACAAGTTTGTTTACTACAGGCAGACACAAAATTATGTCTTGACATTTTGATGAAACATAAAGTCTAGTCTAAAAGTTGATTATCAACTTGGTACTAAAGAGTAATTGAATACCTTTGTTTTAATTAAGATTTCATTGTATTTTTCAGAAAGCTACAAAGTGATTTAAAAACGACGAAAGTTGAGGAAATTAAACAGCAAATGGAAGTTTTTTATCAAGAGATTGTTAGATTACAGAACTCTAAAGAAACTGGAATGGACAGATCACATAGGTAAGATGTAATTCTAAGCCATCATATATCCTCTGGTTAACCCTTTCTCACTCAAAGGAATTTTAGACTGGTCTATATTGCAAGAAGTTGCTGACAAAAATTTTAAGGTGGCAAAATTCTAAAAATCTTTATCTTGTAGAGTTGAAAACATTGTGGATAATGAAGAAATTGCTTGTAACAAGCATTTTCTTCATTATCCACAATGTTTTCCAAAGCTTTTTATCTAGAAGGCATGAAAGAGCGGAATTATCTGGGAATGGCTGTGTAACATATAGAAGATCTCAGCTCTACTATGCTGATGTTATATTTATTTAATTTATATTGAGATAATTAACAGATTACTTGCCATGCACTCTGACCTCTGGCAAGGCAATTTGACTGAGATATCAATCAAGATTTCTTTGCAAATTATATGGTAGGGGCATAAACAGTTGGTAAACATTTGGTTGGTGACCTTTGATAAGCTGTTCTTACAATGTTTCAGTCACAGAATCAAGAAAAAATGATTGACATAACTATCAGAGGTGCCTATTCAATTAATGGTTGATTTGTCTATCAATTATCATCTCAGCTGTTTCAGAAAAATTCCGAGGTAACACTCCGGCCAGGTCGTCCCCAGGGTCATTGTCCAAAAACTTTGATATTTCTTTATATATCCAGTATTACTAAACACATTTACTTGAAACCCAGAATGTTTGATCACTATCAAAAGAGAAGTCTATACCAACAAGGGGGATAACTCTAAATACATCTTAAAATTAATTACCCCCCTTTTTGATTTAGAAATTTTACCCACCATCAAGCACTTGAACACCTGAGCATTAGCATCTGCAATGCTCTTGTTTGATTGATGGTGGTGATCCATTGAAATAAGTAACAACAATGAGATGAGTACACTGATAAAAAGAGGAAAACCATTAGTTAAAGATAACTCATAAATTATAGAAAACAACAACAATCTTGGTTTATGTTCATCCATTTCAGGACGACACAATTTTAGACTAGTTCTTATTAAAATAAGTTGCAGTCAACATTTCAAATTATGCTAAATTTGAAAAATAAGTGCAAAATATGATAAAAAATGTTTTGAGTAAAGGAGAAATTGCTTGTAACAAGCCATTTCTCAATTTCCCTTGTCAAGTTTTCCATGATTATATTTCTTCAGGGCTTTAGAAAGCATCATTGTGTAGTAATGGGTTAAAATAAGGTCAAACTTAATTCTTTTTTGCTGTATGATTTTAGTTCAACAAGCAAGGACAGTTCAGGAAGATTAAAGGCATTGAATGAAACAATAATACGATTAAACAAGACAAATGAACAGTTGCAGTCTGAGAACAAAAGTCTTAAAGATGATCTGAAAAATGCCCTGGATGACGGAGGAGGGAAGTCATCAACAAGTAAGACTCAGCTTTCAGGTTCTTTACTTGGTAATAAAATAACTTAAAGACAAATATTTTCAAAGTAGGATTTATGACTTTTTAGCTGGATACAGAATGGATATCTAGAAAAGCTATTCTAATTCCATCAAAAGTTAGTTTACATATTATGGTTTTAAAGATCAATAGTAAACATTGTTAATTTGACAACCATTTTAATCACATTCTTGGCAATCACATTCAATCAGTGCTCAGTATTCAATCCGATAGCAATCACGTTTTTCCAATCTGCGATCAAACAATTATTAAACGAAATCCTTCAATCAAAGATTTTTAGTCATTCTGATCATTCACACCAATGTAACCAAATTGTTACTTGGATGCATTACAGATGATACAAATTTTATGTAGAACACAGGATATTCTGTTATTGATATTATAACATCATTTTTACAGGCTTCAACTCATTTATAAAGACTCTGGTATAATATTGTATCTGTAATATAAGAAAATATTCAATTTTGTTTATTCTCTCCAGTTCAGCCTCCTAAGAAAATCAATAAGAAAACCATTTTGTAAAGTGAAGAAATTGCTTGCAACAAGCAATTTCTTCATTTTCCACAATTTTTTGTCCACAGCAAGTTTTAAAAAAATCCGAAGTTTCCATGAAGGTCAAATTGTCATCTACATCTTCTTTCGATTTGAAGCAATCTAAAATGTTCTTGTGTGGTAATGGGTCAATGGTTCAAGTCCAGTTTACAGTATATGAATTTCCTGTTCAAAACCAAGGGTGATCAAAAGAATGGGGGATGCATAAAACTTATTCCTAAGAATTTGAAAAGGTGACAAATAAATGATTGAGAAATTCTGTTTCTCTAGAATCAGATCAAAATTATTAACTTGTCAGTTACTATCTAGTAACCACAAAGGAAACAAGAGGCAAGAATTTTTATGCTTCCAGAAGGTTGAGCATATTGCTACCACTTCATCTGTCATTCCATCTGTCAGTTGCGATTTCTCATCAACCCTTTGGCAAATTGGATGAAACTTCATCTGTGAATTCCTTATGATATCTTTTCCCTAGTTTTTGGATTGCTCTAAGGTCAAGGTCACAGTTCAAGGTTAAACATTAAAATTGACCTTCTCTGGAGCATAGCTCCTTCAATTATGGGTGGATTTCAATATTTTGCTCAATTATTCTCTATCATGAGTAGATGTGCCATTTCAAACAATTTTTAGATGGCTCGAAGGTCAATGTCACAGCTCGAAGTCCAGCTTTGAAATTAAGCATGTCCTGAGCAAAGCCCCTTTAACTTAGCATAATTGTTCTCTATCATGAGTAGATTTACCATTTGAATGAAATATTCAGACATTCAGCTGAAGGTCAAATATCAAACTTAAGCATATCTTGAGCATAGCTCCTGTTCTCTATCATGAATAAATTTGTAATTTGAAACAAATTTTCAGATAGCTCCAACGTCAAGGTCACAGCTCAAGGTTGAACATTATAATCAAGCATAACTGGAGAAAGTTCAGCATATAGTCTGTCCTTCCAAATCCTTTTCCATATTTATTTTAAACTTTTTGTGACAGGGCTATATTTAGGGATTATCATCTGTCTCTGACAGCCTTTTTTTTTTTTTTCTTCTTTTTCTGTTATCCTTTGTATTTATTTTCACAATATTTTTTTCTTTTTTTACCTCACCTTAAGACAGCATGCTCTTGGTGAGCTTTTGGGATACTTGATTGTCCATTGTCTGTCATGTGTAATCAGCAATTCAGAGTAACCACTCTAGAGGTCACAATTATGGCTTTCTCAAACTTGCTGAAAATGTTTGAAGAGTCATGAGAAAGGACCCTATTGAATATATAGACATTCTGACAAATATCAAAGGCAAAGGGGCCCAATTTCCTTGTTACTACTCAAGAGGTCACAGTTTTGGCTCAATCTTTATCAAACTAACAGTTAATGTTTGCATAGTTATGAGGAGGAACCCTTTGATTATTATGACATTCTGACCAATATTAATGGAAAAGGGGCCTTATTGACAATTTTCTTGTTATCCCTCTAGAGGTCACAAGTTTGGCTCAATCTTTCACAAACTTCGTGTAATGTCCTTAAAGAAGATCTTCCATGGAAAATTGTGACATTCCATGTTGTATTAAGTAAAAGGTGGCATTAATGGCAATATTGATTTCCTTCTCATCCAATTACAACCATTTGCCTTTATATCTATTTGACTTATTACTATCAAATTTCAGTTGCTTAATTAGCTTGAAAAATAAATCCAGGTGATCAATCTAGGGCCATCATGGCCCTCTTATTTATTTTCTTAGTCAACTTCTATCAATGCTATACTTTTTATTGTAATGAAAAAGTTCTCTACTCTTTAACCATGATGAAACTTCTATTATCTGATGTAATTTAATTTGAAAACTATGAAGAAATGAGGATAAATGTTCTATGAACTTATCAATGAATGAGGTAAAAGTTAATATTCAAAAATGATTTTACCCTTGATATGCAGCATCCGAATATTTCTGCTTTGGAAGGAGGTATATTAAAGATCAGCATGCACATTTGTGCAGCCTTGGCCCGAGATTATAATTTTTTTGTGTACACAATTCAGAATGTACTCAAACTTCGAATTAAAAAAAATCAATTGTATATTAAGAGTACATGTAATAAGCAACCACCTACGAATATGTCATTTATTTTCATGCAATTACCATAGCATCTAAGCAGAAATACATCTTAAATATCAACTCAAAGTTTGAGTAAATTCTCAACTGAGTACTAGAAAAGTTGTATAATCACAGGCCCTGATCTTAGTCTGCACTGCCTGTTTGATGTTAGAGTTGTTCATGACTCTTTCCTGTATAATCACTGGTTTTTACGTCCATGCAATTTTATGATTAAGAAAATATTGTGATAAAAGAAGAAATTGCTTGATACAGGCAATTTCTTCTTTTATCACAATATTTTCTACTACATAGAATGGTTTTGTTTCAAATTGCACTCACTTTTGATTGTCGTCTACAACATGTTTCAAATTGGGCCAGTCTAAAATTTCAAGAAACAGGAAAGGGTTAACAAAATGAATTATTAACAAGGGCCTTTCTGTACTCTCAGACCTTTGAATCTAATGGAATTTTAAAAAAAGATTATATTCAGATAAGTTTCAACATTTATTTTGCAATCATTCTGAACTTTCTTTACAGAGGATTATGAAGATATGAACAGAAAAGAGCTCCTTAGAGTTGTTTCCCAACTTGAAAAGGTATGTTGGTGGTTTTAATTGATATATATCATCAAATCATTAATCAAGTCCAAAAAACTTGAGCCACTAACACACAATTACATCTTTTCAGCCCCAAGGAACTAGGTTTGGAAAAAATTGTGATGCTGAAAAAATTGCTTGTTGCGCACCATTTCTTTATCATCCACATTTTTTCAGAGCCACTACCACACAATTACATCTTTTCAAGCCCAAAGGAACTAGTTTTGGAAAACAATGTGACAATGAAGAAGTTGCTTTTTTCGCACCATTTCTTCATCATCCACAATTTTTCAGAGCCACTAACACACAATTATATCTATTCAAGCCCAAAGGAACTAGGTTTGGAAAACATTATGATGCTGAAGAAATTGCTTGTTACGCACAGATTGTTCATTATCCACAATTGTTCAACCTTAGAGACAAAAAATTTAAGACTTCATCTGCTGAAATTTGTCCTCTGCAACTTCTTTGAATTTGGACCAGGCTATAATTTTGTCATCTGATAGTGGGTTATAGAGGGACAATGGAAATGTTGAAACATGAAATTAATCTTATAGGAACAATATTGCAAACACTGTTGATCGTTATTGATATTAACCCTTGTCATGCTGAACCGGGAATATTCCAGTTTGAGCAGGAGGTATAGACAAAGATCAGCCTACACCAAAGTGCAGCCTGATCTTAGTCTACACCTCCTGCTTGTACTTTCCCTGCAAGAGCTGTTTATGAAATTAATTTCTAAAGAAATATTGATTTTTGAACAACAAGCTCTATCAGTGCTTTCAGCCCTTTGATTTTACAGCAATTTAGTAAGGCAATTTATACAGCATGACAAGGGTTAAGTCATTTAAATGGCTTCTAATTCTTGACCTTTTGTTTGAATATGTATTTTGGGAAATTAGCTATATCAGGCCTAATCTTAATTACAATATGCATCAAAGTTTCTAGCCATATGAATCAGAGCTATTTCATAAATTTCAGAGAGCTGATAGGGCAGAGAGACAGTTAGATACATCTTCTATGATATCCTATGATAGTAAAGCTGCTAGAGTACCTGGTGAGTTGGAATTTATTTTTAGCTTACAAGCGTCAGCTTTGATAGCTTTTAACAGACAAAATTTTGAGTTTTTTTCAAAGTTCAAAGAGTGCAAACTGCCTCTGGAGGCGTAACCACCATATTCATGGAATGACTACGCCTTGAAAAAATAGTTCTTGTGTATTTAAGGGAATATTGCTAACGCCATTAAAATTGTGAAGAACTCTGTCAAAAGCATGCTATTTAACCCATTCCCACTCAATTCCCCTTTTAAGCATCTATAGAAAAAAGCTTTGGAAAATAATGTGGACAATAAAGAAATTACTTGTAAAAAGCAATTTCTTCAATGTCCACCATGTTTTCTACCCAACAAGGGAAAGGTTTTTTAAATAAAACCATGCTTTGCTAGCAAACAGTACTTTCAGTACTTTGATTATTTCATGCACCCAATGAGAAAGGCTAGCTTTGCCCACTGACCTCAGAAAAGGCATTTTGACTAAAATATCAAATGACATAGGTTTGCAAAATATATGATCAAGAACTTTAAACAAAAAATAAATCGCAGTTTTGCATCCTAAATGTCATAGCTACAGCTTGAATAAGCTGTAGTTACATTTTTTAGGTCACCATTCCAAAACAATACCTAACATAAATGTTAGAAGTCAACATTCACTTCTGTTCTAAATGAATGATTTGATTGGTTTACTAATTTTTTTATTGGCAGCAGTGATCCGTCATTTTCTGAAATTAAAATTTAGTCCTGTCTGAGAGATTGCAACTAAAATGTTTAACCTATAACCAGATGTAATCATTATAGATTGATCTAAATTGAAAGAAGTTGCAGACGACAATCTTCAGTTTGTGAAATTTTGGATTTTTTTAACTTTCTGGGTAGAAAACATTGTGGCAAATGAAGAATGTTTTTCCAACTGTTTTTCTTGACAGGCATCCAAAAGTGTCAATGTGTGGGAATGGGTTAAAGTGCTCCACTACTCTGAGCATAATTGGTATATTTACCTCTTATCACATACAAAAATTTAGAGTGTTCCAAATAGAAAGGTTGCAGACAATAATTTTAAGTTAGTGTTTAGTTATGGTAGAAAACATTGCAGACGGTGAAAAAAATGCTTGTTACAAGCATATTCATATTTGTCATTCGGTGATTTGGGAATTATTTCTTACATAACAGAAAAACTTCACAAAGTTCACCATTTTAAGCTGATCTAGTTAATTTAAGATACAATCAGCTCCTGAGACTTCATTGTTTTCTGTGGTTTAAGTTTTTCCTATGGTAATTAACCTGTTATGGCAAAATTTTAGACTGGTCCAAATTGAAAGGAGTTGTAGATGAGAATTTAAAGTTAAGGAATTTTTAGATTTGTTCATCTTTCTTGATAGAAACATTGTGTAAAATGAAGAAATTGCTTGTTACAAGCAATTTCTTCATTCTAGACACTGTTTCCTAATTGTTTTCTTGAGAGGTGTCAAAAAGTGTCACGTTGTGGGAATGGGTTAAAGAAATAGCTATTCTAAGGGAGGAGGCATTCATTGTTAGACATTATGGTAAACTGTTGAACAGATTATGAATGTTTTAAGTAATAAACCCTTTCAAAACATTAAAACTTTCAGCTCTGGTAGTCCAAATTCAAAGAAGTTGTGAGCTGCCATCATAGGGCAGTGGGTAGGCCGTCAGACTCCTAATCTTCAATCATGGGATGTCATGGGTTTGATCCCATGTGGCGGCACATACATGTATCCTTTCCAACAATTGTCTCTCACCAACGGGGGATATTTGTAAACCTAAGTGGGATAGCAGCTGGAGACTAGGAAAGGATGTAGTGGTAGTACTGGTGTGAGAAATACCAGGAATCCATTGTTAGGTGCTCCAGCCGCCGTGATATGACTGAAATACTGTTCAAAGTGGCGGTAAACCCCATTCAATTCATCAATCAATCAAAGAAGTTGCAGATGACAATTCAAAGTTTATGAGATTTTTGAAATCTTGTTCTTAGGTATGAAAACTCTTTGGGTATAGTGTGATTAGTTTTTTCAGTTCATACCTCCACGAAAACCAAAAATATTCTCTTCTTCTCTAAATTCAGGCAAGCTAGCACTAGAAGGCTCATTAGCAGACAGACTGGATCAATTGGACAAGAGAGAATCAGAGTTATTGGAGGCATTGGAGAAGAAAAATACGCAAATCAAACAGTTGTCAGAGGAGAAACATCGCTGGAAAAGACGATGTGACGAAATGGAGTAAGTTCTTGTTTTGTTAAAAAAAACTATACATTTTAGCCTTTGTCATACTGAGTTACAAATCCTCTGCAGAATTACATTGAAATCAAAGGACCGAAAGTAGCAATTGTAGGTTCATTTTCTTTTTTGAAATTTATTTAATAAACAAATATGGTTTAACCCACTACCAAAAGCCAACATTTTAGACTGGTCAAAATTAAAGAATTTGAAGACGACAATTTTCAGTTCAAGTTATTTGAATATCTTAGTATTTTGGAAAATATTTAAAGAGAAGAAATGAGCTTGAAGAAAATCTTTTTAAAAGACTATTTGGTAGTATTTAAATATGGGAATTGAATTTGAATTTTGCATTCTCATTGTGTCAAAAATCTTTTATCTTTTTGTGTTAACCTATTCCCACACAATGACGCTTTTTTGTTGCCCCTTAAGAAAAACAATTGGGAAAATTGCTAGCAACCTCTTTTGATTTTGACTGGTCTTAAATACATTTGAAATGTTTAAAAAGAGTATTTAAAAAGAGATCTTATGATAGCGTAAGCAGTTGACTTAACTAATATCAAGTGTAATTCTGAATTTCAGAGGTATGCTCAAAGAAGGTGGTAGATCCTACGTTGAAGAAACTCCAAGAAGAGTATCTACAACTGCTAACAGGTAAATATTTTCAACCATACATGATTATCTTTTTTACTTAAATTGAAAAAATCTTAGTCAATTAATCCTGGTATTTTACTCGTAATCTTGGTAATGAATGAGTAGGAGATTCTTTATTTAATTTTTAGCTCACCTGAGCACGTAGTGCTCAAGTGAGCTATTGTGATCCCCTTTTGTCCGGCGTCCGGCCGTCATGCGTTGTGCATCTCCATCAACAATTTCTTTAAATGACATCTCCTCCTAAACCACTGGGCCAATTGGAACCAAATTTGACAGAAATGTTGCTTAGGTGGTCCCCTTCAAAAATAGCTAAAAAAATTGAAATCCGTTAAAAACTCTGGTTGCCATGGCAACAAAAGTGAAATTTAAAGATAATCTTTAAAAATCTTCTCCTCCTGACCCAGAAGGCGTAGAGCCTTGATATTTTGCATGAAGCATCAGTATATTGACCTCTTTCAAAATAGCTAAAATCAAGATCCTCGGGTCCCCAGGAGCAGAGCCCCAGGGGGGGTGGGGTTTACCCGGTATATTGAAATGAAGAACAATTTTTTAAATGACATCTCCTCTCAAACAACTGGGCCGATTTGAACCAAATTTGGCAGAAATGTTGCTAAGGTGGTCCCCTTCAAAAATAGCTAAAAGAATTGAAATCCGTGAAAAGCTCTGGTTGCCATGGCAACAAAAGTGAAATTTTAAGATAATCTTTAAAAATCTTCTCCTCCTGACCCAGAAGGCGTAGAGCCTTGATATTTTGCATGAAGCATCAGTATATTGATCTCTTTCAAAATAGCTAAAATCAAGATCCCCATCAAAATCCGGTCCCCATGAGCGGAGCCCCAGGGGGGTGGGGTTTATATTGAAATGAAGAACAATTTTTTAAATGACGTCTCCTCTCAAACAACTAGGCCGATTTGAACCAAATTTGGCAGTAATGTTGCTAAGGTGGTCCCCTTCAAAAATAGCTAAAAGAATTGAAATCCGTGAAAAACTCTGGTTGCCATGGCAACAAAAGTGAAATTTCAAAGTAATCTTTAAAAATCTTCTCCTCCTGACCCAGAAGGCATAGAGCCTTGATATTTTGCATGAAGCATCAGTATATTGACCTCTTTCAAAAAGCTAAAATCATGATCCTCCGGTCCCCAGGGGCGGAGCCCCAGGGGGGTGGGGTTTATATTGAAATAAAGAACGATTTTTTAAATGACATCTCCTCTCAAACCACTGGGCCGATTTGAACCAAATTTGGCAGAAATGTTCCTTAGTTGGTCCCCCTTAAAATTAGCTAAAAGAATTGAAATCCGTTAAAAACTCTAGTTGCCATGGCAACAAAAGTGAAATTTCAAAATAATCTTTAAAAATCTTCTCCTCCTGACCCAGAAGGCGTAGAGCCTTGATATTTTGCATGAAGCATCAGTATATTGATCTCTTACAAAATAGCTAAATTCATGATCCTAGGGCAGACCGGGGGGGGGGGGGGTATAGGCATGAAGCATCAGTTCACAGACTTCTTTCTTATTTCTGACATTATAACCCATGGAAAAAGTTTTTTCCTTCTTTCAAATCAGCATTAAAGCCTTGGAATTAGTAATTTAGACTTTTGGATCCCCAGGTTCATAGTCTTTATATGTAATTGTGACCCACTTGTTTCATAATCCTAACCTTAACATGAAATTAGACTGTTGAAAGAAAGAGAGCCTTTATCTCAGGTGAGCGCCCCAGGGCCAACGGCCCTCTTGTTAAATATTCTTGTCCTTTGATTTTCAAATGTTAGCACTTAATTTGTTTGTTGATTCGATTTATTGATTGAATGGGGTTTAACACCACTTTTAATAGTATTTTGGTCATATTGTGGCGACTGGAGCATCTAACCATGGATTCCTGGTATTTCTTACACCAGTACTACCACTACATCCTTTCTGAGCCTCCAGCTGCTTAGGTTTATAATTATCCATCTGTTGGTGGGATCAAATGTCAGAAAGGATGTTTGTCTTGGTCAGGAATCTAACCCGGGACCCCATGACTAAGAGTCTATGACTACCCACTACCACTAGGTTGGCTGCTGCCCTTGTTGATCTAAAATTAATACTACGGTTATAGGAATAAGATTGACTTTTATAATCTATATCTCCTATTTTTCAGACCACCTAGTTCCAGACCTCTGAGTGCTCGAAGTAGAGACACACGACCTTTGAGTGCCAGGTCTGATACTGATAGACAACTCAGTGCTAGGGACAGAAGGACTAGCGCAGACCGAGACAGACCTACAAGTGCAGGTAGAGACCGCCGTACTTCTAGCGCAGATAGACGACCTGGCACTGCAGACAGAAGACCAACAAGTTCAGACAGAAGGTCAAGTAGTTCAGACAGGCGGCCAGGAGGTTCAGACAGACGGCCATCAAGTGCTAAAAGACATGATTCAATGGAAAGCAGTATGTCTGCTGCAAGGAGACAGAGAATTGAACAGTTTAGAGAAAACAAGTCAGCTAAAACAATACAGAGGCAGTGGCGGTCTCATCAACAAACTAAAGTAAGTTCTGAATTATTAGTTAGACTATTTTGGTAATTCAATGGTTAAGTTGATGGAATTTTAACCCTTTCCTGGTTAATCCCTGGTTTTTACGTCCCTGTGATTTTATGATTGAGGAAACATTGTGGAAAAAGAAGGTCTAAAATTTTGCAAAACAGGAAAGGGTTTAAAATCTGTGGTATTGCTATAGCTAGGCTGTCATATGTGTCTTCCAAAAACTTTGACATTTTGTGTAATATCTCTAGTATTATCTAACATATATTATTATTTAAGAAGCATGAACTCAGTCAATCATATGCTCACTATCAAAAGAGCATTATTTGTAAACAAGGGGGACAACTCTTATTGCATCTTTGAATGAAATATTCCCCTTTTAAGACTTAGAAAAACTTTGGCAATTTGTAATTATTCTGGTATTACTGAACATATTCACTTGAAATTTGGAATACATTTATACTATCAAAAGAACAATCTACACCAACAAAAGCTTATAATTCTAAATGGATTTTGAAATAAAAGTTTTGCCTACTATGAACCCTTGTAATGATGTATAATCTCCCTTATGGCAATGCATTTAATCCTAGGGCTGAGATTACTGATAGTACTTGTTGTTCAATCATCAATATTTCTTTTGAAAATTAATTTCATAACTTCTCTGGCAGGAAAAGTACAAGCAGGAGGTGTGGACCAAGATCAGACTGCACATAAGTGCAGACTGATCTTTGTCTATACCTCCTGGCCAAGCCGGAATAGTCTTGAATCAGCATGACAATGGTTAAGTACTTGAACAGCAGAGTCTTGGCATCTGCATGTAGTGCTCTGGTTTTAAACTCACCTGAGCACAACATTTTAAAAGGGGAGCTTTTGGGATCACTCAGTGTCAGTCCTGTACCGTCTGTTGTCAATATTTTCTCTAAACATCTTATCTTCCTCAAACATGTGGCTGATACCAACCAAACTTGACAGGAATGTTCCTGAGGTGATCCTTTTCAAATTTTTTCTTGAAATTTTGATTCATAAAAAATATGGGCTTGTCAGACAAACAGAAGTAATCAAATAATTCCTAAAAAATCTTCTCCTCCTAAGCTGCTGTGCCAAATTTAGACCAAACTTTGCAAGAATACTCCCTAGATGATCCCTTCTCAACAGTTCAGAAAATTTCCATTAATTGAAAAATGGGGCTGGCAGGGCAGGCTTATCAGTTTGAGCGAAATCATGAAATAATTCTTTTAAAATCTTCTCCTTTAACCGTTGGGCAAGTTTGGACTGAACTGGTAGGAATAATTTTTGTATGAACTATTTCAAAACTTTTTCATAAAATTTGGGCTCGTAAAAAATGTTGGATTGGCAGGGTAGGGGTTATCAGGCCTAGATAAATCATTGCATATTTCTTAAAAAATGTTCTCCTTGTAAACCACTTTGCCAATTTTGACTAAACTTATCAGGAATGTTCCTTTCGTGACCCTTTTCAAAACCTTTTCATGAAATTTTGTTTGGCAAAAGGAATGAAGCGGTGGCAGGTGAGACTTATCAAACTTATAGAAACCATGAAAAAATTCCTTAAAAATCTTCTAAATCACTGGGATGTTTGGACCAGACATAGAAACATTGTTCCTTTGGTGACCATTTTTTAAACTTTCGCATGAAATTTTGATCTGTGTGGCATGGTGGGCTTAAAATCATTACATAATTTTTTAAAAATCACCTCAATCAACTTGGCTAAATTTGACTAAACTTTAACATTCTGTGCAACACTGACCATATACTACACCTTCATGAATATAATTTGATTTCATTTACATTATTGAATGATTTAATACATATAATGTAGAATCATTAAGCCTAATTATCTCTGTTCTATTTAAGGATACAATCATAGCAGATTTTTTCAATTATGAAGTGGTTTTGGATTGAAATTTTTGATAGGAAGACAGTAAATCACCCAATCAGATCATTTATGAGTTTAATCTAAACACTTACTACTCTGCATTTTGTTTCAGGCTCAAAAACAGAATGAAAAAGTTGAAAGGTTCCAGCAAGAAAGGGCAGCAAAGAAAATCCAGAAAGGCTGGACAGGGTATAAGTATAGAAAAGACCAAGAAGAAACAGAAGAGGTCAGTATTATGGTACTAGCTCAACCCATTCCCACACGAGAAGAATTTTAGACTGGTCCAAATTTAAAGAACATGTAGACGACAATTTTAGGTTGATAAAATTCTAAAATTCTTTGTCTTTTGGGTAAGAAAAAATTGTGGACATTGAAGAAATTGCTTGAATCAAGCAATTTCTTCGATGTCTTCAATGTTTTCCAAAATTATTTTCTTAAGGGGCATAAAAAGGAGGGATTGTGTGGGAATGGGTTAACATATCACAAAATAAAACAAAAAGATAAAATAGAGTGTTTTTAAATTTGGAAGATCAAAGATTATAAGACACTTAACAAGAAAGCGATTTTCTTATGGGTGCAAAACCTCCTATAAGACTCTTCTAGGAAACATATTTTTGAAATAATTTTTTAAAAGGAAGACAAGTTATGTGGGTAACCAGAATGTGTGCCTTTCCATGTTTATATTGTGGCAAATATCCTTGAAAACATTTGTCTCCGATCTATGGATGAATAACTGTAAATCTAGGTGGGATGAGTTGATGGAGCCTCGGAAAGGATGCAGTTGTAGTACTAGTGTGAGAAATACCACAAGTCCATGTTAAGGTGCTCTGGCTGCTGTGATATGACTGAAATTCTGTTAAAAGAGGTGTAAAAAACTCATTCAAACAAAAGAAAATATTTTATATAACATCGAAAGTATACAAGTTTTCATCCATCTATGATATTCTTAGCTCGACTATTCAAAGAAAGGGGGCTATTACGGTCATCAGGGTGTCGGAGTAATGGTTTGGTTAAACCTTATCTGCAAAACTTTACCAAAAGACTTAACATTTCCAATTACTACCAGCCTTTTCAAGATACAATGCTCATATTTGGCATGATGATACATATTCATAATATGCATCTCCTAAGGTCAAGGCCATGTGATAAGGTCATGGGCACATACCAAGGTCAAATGTTTAGTCCTGTTGCGGGGGCAATGTGTTTCTCAAACACATCTTGTTCATCTCTATTACTACTTAGTTATTTTGCCTTGTGTTGATATTGAATTGCTGTTACTATCCAGTACTCAAGGTTGTCGAGTGTTGTTGTCCTCTGACAGCTCTTGTTTTTTTGTTTTGTCTCATCAGTAGCTTGTTAAAACTGTAGTTATGACATTAAGTTGCAAACCATTTTACTTTTTTTGTTACAATTTACTGGTCATAAATTTTGCAAAATAACACTGTTTAATATTAATCCATTAACCCAGAATGTTTAGCAGAAATGTTTACCTGGTTCAGCAGGAGGTATAGGCAAAGATCAGCCTGCACATAAGTGCAGTCTGATCTTAGGCTACACCTGCTGTTTGTCTTCTTCAACCAAGAGTTGTTTATAAAGTTAATTTCAAAAATAATTTTGACCATTCATTAGTGCTCCCAGTGCTTTCAGGCCTTTGAATTTAATGTAAATTTAGATAAGGATTTTCAGACTGAAAAGGGTTACATGAACCTTCCTGTAGGAGGTCAGTGGGCTTGAACAGTGATCTGTCCGTTGTTTGAAGATAGTGGTTGTACCTGACTTTTATATATTAACCCTTTCCCGTTTTTTGAAAATTTAGACCAGTCCAACTCGAAAGAGGTTGCAGACCACAATGAAAATTGGATGCAATTCGAAATAAGACCATCCAATGTGGTAGAAAATATTGTGGGAAAAGAAGAAATTGCTTGTGTCAAGCAATTTCTTCTTTTTCCACAATGTTTTCTCAAGTATAAAATCACAGTTACGTATAATCCCGTGTTTAAACAAGAAAGGGTTAATATGATATCTTTATTTCATATTATAAGTATTTCAGTTGAATGTATGCATTAATGTTGTTCAGCTTTTTTTTAAATGCAGTAGCAAGCAGTCACATAGGTAAAGATAAGGTAAAGATATGGATAGGTAGAAGCATAAGCAGGCTGGTCTTTGTCTATGTATCCTGCCTTTGCAGGAATAATCAGAAAAAGAGTGATAATGCTAATTACTTTATTTTTCATGATTACAGGCCTCAGATCTGATCAGATCAGCGTTAATGGGTCACAATTTAAGGCAGCAACAATTACGTAAATACCAGAACATTTCCGATGATGATGAAACAGAAGACGAAGAATACAATGAGTGTGCTGACCTTATTCGGTCTGCAATGTTGGGGCACCAAAACAGGAAGTCCAGGGTACAAAATTTTAGGTATGTGACATCTGAAATATATAACCATATGTCTAGCGCAAAAAATTTGTCCAGTTTTACAACGAACAATGTGTGACTCTTTATTCAAAAAGTTACTATAATGGAATTTTAAAGAGCATTAATTAAGGTCAGACTACGCAAATGTCATAGGCTAAAAGAAATAAAACTAATCTAAAAGCAGGTTTTCTGGATTTTAAATATCTAATTCTACAGTCTATTTCAGCTCCACTAAGTGAAAATGTCCATCTGTCCACCACCAGTCCACCAGTCAGTGGATCCCTCTATCTCTGCATCTCTAAATGTTTTCTTAAAAATATTTCTTTGGGAATAACTGGTTAATTTCAAACAAATTTCACAGGAATGTTCAATCAAGAGCCTTTATTAAATTACTTTAAGATGTTTTTATACAATAAAAAGCATAGTTAATAAAGGTTTGACTTACTTTCATTTCTGTTGGCATGTAGCTAATACATGAGAACTATTTAAAAACTGGTTGATATCAACCAAATTCACAGAAATTATCATAGGGTGACGTTTTATCTGATTTTTTCAAGAAATTCCTTTTTATCCATTGCCCGACAATAAGGTTTAAGACTGGTCCAAATTGAAAGAGTTTGCCGAGTTTTCAGATTTAAACTGAAGAATTAGGGATACTTAGGATTGAAATCAAAGTGAGAAAAAAGAAGTTGCTTGTAACCAGCGATTTCTCCCTTTCCCTTAGTGTTTTCTACTTTTTTGATAGGTAAAAAATGTGGGATTGTATGGTAATGGGTTAATTTCTGAAATGACAGAATTTAACACTTATCATGCTGTATAATATCCTGTACAGAATCACATTAAAACCAAAGGGCTGACAGAACTGGATGCTATTATTGTGGGTTAATAATTCTTTTTAAAATTTATGTTATAAACAACTTGTGACATAAAAGGGACAAGCAGGAGGTGTGGACTAAGATCAGACTGCACATATGTACAGGCTGATCTTTGTCTATACCACCAGCCAAAACATGAATATTCTTGGCTTAGCATTACAAGGGTTAACATTTATAATTATTCTGTTAATAGATATTCTGACGAAGATGATGAAGATGACGATGATATTATTCAGACACCAAAACGTCGTTCCATCTCAAACCGTCCACAATCACCCAGTGTTTATAGATCCTCTAATTCAGGTAAATATCTCATTAGTCCTTCCACAATTATGGGAACACTTTTCGAAATATAAAATTATGTAGAAATGGTCTTGTATTCATAGCAAAAAATATGGGAAAAGTAGAAAAATTAGTAAACAGCTGATTTTTTGTCAAAATGTTTAAAAAAAAGTCTGCTAACAAAATTTAGTCAACTAAGCATATTTTCACATAAATTTTGTATTGGTTATGTCTTGAAGTTGAGGTCTATAAAAGAATATTGTATTGATTATCTAACAATTGTCACAAAAAGAAATTATTTCTATTACAATGATTTCCTCAGTGTAAAATTGAAGAATTGTTGAAACCATTGATTGTCAAGGATAGATATGAGACAAAATGACTCATCTGTGTTTATTTTTCAGGGAGACAACAACGACCTTCTTCATCTCGTGTAAGTTGAGAAACTACATGTTGCTTCTTATTTCCTTTCTGATGTCATGGGTTTGAGCCCTGGTGGCGACATATATCCTTTCAGACATTTGTCTCTCACCAATGGGTAGATTATTGTAAACCTAAGTGGGTAAGCAGCTGGAGGCTAAGAAAGTATGTAGAGGTAGTGCTGGTGAGAGAAATATCAGGAGTCCATAGTTAGGTGCTCCAGCCAACGCATTATGACTGCAATACTGTTAAAAGTGGATTTAAACCCCATTCAAACAATCAATTATTTCCTTTTGGTTATCATATTGGGATTCATTATACATTAACTGTGATTGTTACGTATAAGCAATTTCTTTATTACCAACAATGTTTTCTACCCAAAGAGACAAAGACTTTTAAAATTTCAAAATGCAACTTTTTTTAAATTGGACCAGTCTTTAACTTGTTGTCCAGTAATAGTATAATGTAAAATTTTACTTCTAAAATGGGTAATTCAGTAGCCCCATGCTTAGCTAGGTTTCAGTGTCAGTAACTATTGGTCAAACTAGATGAAAGATCATCTACTGATATTTGTAGCCAATATAACAATAGCGGCTGTCATTCAAGGAATCAACCGCGCAATGAAATCGTTCATTCAGCCTGGACCTGAGCTTTCAATTCTGACATTGGCCATTTTTGTTTACCTTTTCTATTGGTTTTACGATCTAAAAGTTGTAACTATAGCTTATTCAAGCTGTAGTTATGATGTTTAGGTTGCCAACCACCATTTTACCTTTTGGTTACATGCTACTGACCATGAATTTTGGAATATAATGCCGTTAAAATTCGAAGCAGGCATTCCTGTCAGAGTCAATGGGCGTGGCTTAGGGAGTCCATGGATGGGGCCAGTGATTGGTCAATTACATTAACCCTTCCCTGTTTTACAAATTTTTAGATCTGTCAAAGGTTTTGCAAATGAAACTGTAAAGTAGATTTAATTTGAAAAATAACCATTAATTAGGGTGGAAAATATTGTGGAAAAAGAAAAAACTGCTTGTTACAAGCAATTTCTTCCTTTTCTACAATACTTTCTCAATAATAAAATCACTGGGACGTAAAAAAACAGGGGTTGAACAGGAAAGGGAGGTATAATATTTTTTTTCATGTCACAGATCCTAATTATTTTAATGCCTTTCACAAATTATTTGAATACAATATTCAAATCAGAGGTGTTAATCAAGGTAAACCAGGGTATTTACCTAAGGCCTTTAAAAATTGACCAGCAGTTAAAAAAAATTAAGAGTGTGTTCTAGTTCTAAACTTACCTTGTATTTTTATTTCAGATTTCATCAGGTTCTATCAGAAGCACAACAACATATAACAGATCAAATACAAACAGTCTTTACGATGATGACGATGATTTCTGAATTTCTTATAGTTGATTGTACCATGTTAATCTTGTTATAGAAAAGTGCCAATTTAAACAATGCTAGAATTTACAATTATATGCTTCATTTAGAATCCTTTAACCCTTGTCATGCTGAACCCAGAATATTCCTGCAGTCATAAGTGCAGTCTGATCTTGGTCTTCACCTCCTGTTTGTCTCCTTTAAGCCAGAGTTGTATAATCAATTTCCCCCCCCCAAAAAATTGACCCTCATTAAGTATTTCCAGTGTTCTCAGTCCTTTGACATCTGTACATAAGATCTGTACATAAGATTTTAATTCAGCATGACAAGGGTTAAGTGAATGCCTATTCCGACACAAGCTCACTTTTTATACAAGCACGGTGGAAATGATTTTTGGAGACTATGTGGAAAGTGAAGAAATTGTTTGTTGAAATCAATTTCAACATTTTCCACTTAATTTTCTATCCAGAAATACAGGTATCAAGAATTATATCAATTTGAAAGTATCACCAGCAATTTCTTTGAATTTGGAACAGTAATTCTGATGTTTCAATATTTTAGAGGAGTACCAAAATTCTAAACTTTACTTTAGCTTTTGATACAATTTTCAAATTTTAAAACATACTAAAAAGTTCAGATACCTTCAGATTTTCAAAATAATAACCCTTTTCACATGTTTTATTTTTCATAGACAATTGTTAGAATCACATACCTGTTAAAAATGCCCATGTTGATTAATAATTTTTACCCAAAAAAGCTGAACAACTGTATGCTATTAGATTGTCAATTGATTGTTAGATTGACAGGCGTGATTTATCTATTAAGGAAGTATTTTTGACATGATCAAAGATTTTAGAATTGTTGAAATTGGGATAAACTACAAACAACAATTCTCATAAATTCTCGTCAGAAATAAAACAATGAATTAGGAAACACTGGTTAGTAAGGTTTTATTCTTTTCACTAAATTGTATCAAATGTTGTTATAAAATGAACATTTTCTCTCATATAATTCTTTTTCTAGGACACTTGTCTCAAACTCTTATCTTTTATTTAATCGATTCCCAAATAACCTCCCTTTTACACCCTCATAAGACAAAGCATGGAAAAACATTATGGGAAACCTCCCTTTTACAACCTCATAAGGAAAAACCTTAGAAAAACATTATGGGAAATGAAGAAATCACTTCTTATAAACAATTTCTTCATGTTGCATGTTTCTATCTAGGAAACCTAGTCTTGAAAATGTCATCTGCAGCACCTTTGAATTTGAACCAGTCTAAAGTTCTAAACTTGTCCACAATGAAAGAAGTTGCAGACAACAATTTTCTGTTGATGAAATTTCCAAGATATATGTATCTTTTTGATAAAAACATTATGGATAATGAAGAAATTGCCTGTAACATATAACTTCTTTATCCTCCACCAAGTTTTCGGAAGCTTTTTTTTGAGGGGCGTAAAAAGCAGGTTTATGTTAGAATGGGTTAACCCTTTTCTGTTCAAACCCTTGTTTTTAACGTCCCTATGTTTTTATACTTGAGAAAACATTGTGGAAAAAGAAAAAAATTGCTTGTAACAAGCAATTTCTTCTTTTCCCACAATATTTTTCTACCCTACAGAATAATTATTTTCATATAAAATCGACTTTCAATTGTTGTCTGCAAAATCTTTGAATTTGGGCGGGTCTAAAATTTTAAAAAACAGGAAAGGGTTAAACAGTACTGTTCAGGCATATACTGTTGAGGTGCTATGGATTTAATTGCTAATAATTCTTTTAATATACTTCTCATGAAATTGTATGTCATATCGATGGTTCAGCGTAAAACAGTTGTTACTGCCCATATATATATAGGCAGTTATAATTGTTTAGCGCTTAACCATCGATATGCAGCTTTTCATGGTTTTTCAACCAGTCTAATATTTAGAAAGATGTATATGTTTGCTTCTATCCTACATAGATGCACTTTTGTCTGTTCTCTCCCAACTAAAGGCAATATTTCAAGCCTGATATATGGTCAAATGGAAAGCTCTAGAAGTAACCCTATACAAGTTGTAACTCTGATAAATGCATCTAAGATAAAAACAAAATTTGGTAGAAAGTTTTTCATATTATTTTCAAAAGTTATACTAAGTCTGTGGAATTCTAATGTTAAATCATCTCGGGACATCATTTTGTAGAAAGATTTACCAGTTGTATCACTCCATGCATTTCAAAAAGAAATTTAAATTGTTAATTTGTACGTTTATTTTTGTGCTTATTTATCCGTCCAATTTTGAAGTAGCAATATTCCTATTATAATCAGGTATAATCTCATTACATTTCATTGGTTCATAAATAGAAGGCTAATCCATTATAGGCAACAAAAGTGCAAAATTTTGTTTGCTGCTTTGTCTCATATAAAGATTTTACAGATATGCATAAAGTTTTCTAAAATAGATCCTAAGGAAGTATACAAGCATTTTTTCTTTCCTCATTTTGTTGTCGTGTTCATCAAATTGCAAAGTGGTTTTGAAACAAAGGATTTAGTTGTAATTGCTTGAATAATGTAATTCCTTATACCTTCCAGCCGTCATGCAAAACCTGTGGCATTTTGTGATATCTTTGCTATTACACAAGACATCCACTTAACCCATTACCAAACAGCAAAATTTAAGCCTAGTCCAAATTGAAAGGAGTTGCAGACGACAATTTACAGCTTGTGAAATTTAGGATTTCTTTTACTTTTGAGGTAGAAAACATTGTCAATGATGAAGAAATTGCTTGTAACAAGCAATTTCTTCATTTTCCACAATGTATTCAAAAGCATTTTATCTTGGGGGCACCTAAAAGCGTCACTGAATTGGAATGGGTTCAGACTCAGAATATATGTTAGAGAGACATTTCATAGTCCCCTGTAGTACTGGTGAAACCCAGAAAGCACATGATTAAGTGAACTTTCACCTTGATATAAAAGAAAGATTATTTAACCCATTCCCACACAACAAAATTTTAGACTGGTCCAAATTGAAAGGAGTTGCAGATGACAATTTAAATTGGATGAAATTTTATATTTCTTCAGCTTTCTCGGTAGAAAACATTGTATTAAAATGAAGGAATTGTTTGTTACAAGCAATTTCTTCATTTTCCACAACGTTTTCCCAATTGTTTTTCTTGAGGGGCGGCCAAAAGCGTCATTGAATGGGAATGGGTTAAAGCATGTCAAACCCAACAAACTATTTAGAATACAAGTTCACTATTGAAGGAGCAACCTATAATATCAAGGGAGATTATTAAATATATTTTTTTGTTAAGAGTATGTCCCTTTTTAGCTTGGCTGTTTTCAGAGAAAACCCAGGGTATTGCTATGGCAAGGTAGTCATCCACTTCTGCATCATTATTGTTGTCCAAAAACTTTTCTTTTTGTATTATCTTTTGTATAACTGGACTTATTCACTTTTAACTTGGAATATAGGTTAACCCTTTCCTGATTTAAGAAATTTTAGACTGGTCCAATTTGAAAGAGGTTGCAGACGACAATGAAAAATGCATGCAATTTGAAATCTGACCATCCTATGCGGCAGAAAATATTGTGGGAAAAGGAGAAATTGCTTGTTACAAGCAATTTCTCCTTTTTCCACAATGTTTTCTCAAGTATAAAATCACAGTGACGTAAAATCCAGGGTTTGTCCAGGAAAGGGTTAACTATCAAAAGAGTAATCTATACCAACAAGGGGGGATTTAATGTACTTTTCAGAAAATTATGCACCTTTTTAGACTTAGAAATTTTACGTATTTTCAAGCACTTGAACTGTTAAGCGTTGGCATCCACATGAGATGCTCTTGGTAGAATTAGATATTTTCTTTTGTCTCTACTAATAATCTTAATTGGTATTTGGGTGTAGACTGAAATTTTCACATAATCAAGAAGTAGAGCTATTTTCACTGTTAATGTTAACAATGATTGGAAAGTTAATGGTAATATAGATTAAATTGTAAGAAAGGGGTCGAATTTGTTCAAATTTTCAAAATCTGGCACCACTTTCACAGAGCAACAAACATCAATATTCCCTTTCCTAAAAAAAGGATCTTCATAATTGGATGTTCTATGTTGGTGGATATCATTGCATTCATCTCAATGAGACATTTCAATGAGTTCCATCAACATAGGATCAAGTGAAAATGCTGAAATAATTCATGTATACAGTCGAACCAACTCCTCATATGTAGTGCGAAAAAGATGTGTATTATCCTACCGTTCTCTTAACCCATTCCACCACGACAAAATTTTAGACCTGTCCAAATTCAAAGAAGTAGCAGACAGCAACTTTAAGTTAATGAAATGTTTAAAATCTTTGAGGTAGAAAACATTGTGGATTATGAAGAAATTTGTTGAAACAAGCATTTTCTTCATTTTCCACTATGTTTTCCACAGCTTTCATATTGAGGGGGAATGTGTTAAAAGTGTCATTGTGTGGGAATGGGTTAAACAACTACATTTTTGCTGTACCTTTAGTTGTCGCTCAATATTGTAACTATTATGAACACATAATCATGAATGGAGATCTGAGAAAAAGTGCTCTGCATTGAGAATTTAACCTTTTATTTTTTTCATATTTTCTGAAATTTCTATTTTTTCAAAAGTTTGAGAGAAATTTAATTAAGGTCATCCATTTTAGAGAAAGGTTTTAGTAATTGTGATGGATTGAAAATGAAGCTTTTATGGGCTAGCATTATTTCTACTTGCTTCTGTAATTATTTTGAAATAATATTGCTTTTCTTTGTAATGACAACAAATTCATGGCAAGAATAGGTATGAATTTATTTTCCGTCAGAATAAAATAGCAGTGATAATCGCAAATTCTCTGCATACTTTTTTTTAAAGGCTTCAACCATGCTTTGTCAAAAAAAAAGTTGGCATAATAGAACCCAAGGTTTGATGATATTGTTTAGCATGATAAAAATAGTGATATTATTTAATTGGCTTTTGCTCGAGTGCCATTTGTCACAGTTTAACCCATTACCACACTACAAAATTTTGGACTAGTCCATATTAAAAGAATTTGCTGATCACAATTTTTAGTTTATGGAATTTTTTGTTCATTTGGATAGAAGACATTGTGGATAATGAAGCAATGTTTTCCAAAGCCTTTGTTTTTTAAAGGGCATCAAAAAGTGTCATTGTATGGGAATTGGTAAAGAGACCTTTTCATTTGATCTGTACTTCAATGTTTGAATAGGGTCATTAAACTTTACAGGTTAGGTCATTAGATCTTTAGTGCACTACTATAGCTGTTGAATGTTTAACCCAATACCACACAAGAAAATTTCAGTCCAATCTAAATTGAAAGAAGTTGCAGGAGACAATTTAAACTTTATGAAATTCTAGATTCGTTGAACTTTCTGGGTAGAAAACATTGTGGAAAATGAAGAAATTGCTTGTTGCAAGCAATTTCTTCATTTAACACAATGTTTTCTCGGTTATTTTCCACCGGGGGTGTCAAAAAGCATCATTGTGTGGGAATGGGTTAAACATTGTGAAAAAGAGAATATCTACACCATGTGAGCATTTTCTTACATTTGTATTTATATTTATTTATATAGGTATGTTATGTACAAATATGTGCTAAGATATTTTCCACCTAGACTCTTTCAGGGACAACTGATATTTCTTGTTGATCAATTGTTGAATTTAGCCCCACCTATAAAGCAGAAGACCAATATACTGGTTGTACCTTGTTTGACTATCCAATCATAATTACTTTCATATTTGCAATACAAAAGCTTTGTTTTGTCATATAGATTAAAGTCACAAATTAACTTTGAAAACCTTTTCTGTGCTTCAGCTAAAAAGCCTTTTGGTTTTTGGACCATTAGAAATTGAACAAGGATTGTGCCTAGTTGTTTTGTGGTATAAAAAGTGTTCTTTCTTTAACAACATTAACCTATTCCAAGACGACATATTTTAGACTCGTCCAACTTAAAATTGTAGTGATTGGTTTATTAACTTTGTTTTAAACCCAAACTGCAAAATTGTTTCACTTTAATCGTTATCACACAACAAAGTTTGAGACGAGTTCAACTTAAAAGAAGCTGCAGACAAGCAATTTCTTCATTTCGGGCATTGTATCCAACCCTGACAAAAATAGAATGAATTTCATTTACTTTAAATTATCCTCTGCAACTTCTTTCAGATTGGACCACTCTAAAATTATGAGGGCTAGTAAGTAATGGATTAAACATTGCCAGTAATGTCTCTCAATTTGGACCAGTGTAAAATTTCGTCTATTGCACTGGGTAAATGTGAGCAAAGTGATTGAAATTTTTAATTAATAGTAAATATAATGTATACAGAAAAGGCTTGCTAGGGTTTGAATGCTGTATATAATAGTTGTAGTTTTGTCTGCTCAAAATCATGCTGTGATCTTTTTTCTGAAATATTGTGCAATTAGATTTGATGTTTTAGTTTACCATGTAAAAATAGGGGTAAATTGATGGATGCCTTGCCACACCCACTAACCACACTGACATACCAAACAATGTTACCCCATTCCCACACAGTGACGCTTTTAAATGCCCCTCAATATGGAAGCTTAGGAAAACAATTGTGGAAACTGAAGAAATTGCTTGTTACAAGCAATTTCTTCATTATCCACAATGTTTTCTACCTCAAAAGACAAAGATTTTAAAGATTTCATCAACTTAAAATTGTTGTTTGCAACTTCTTTGAATTTGGACTGGTCTAAAATCTTACTGTGTGGGAATGGGTTAATTAGCAAAATGCATTGCAAGGGACATCAAATAAAGAACAAATTGTTGGTGGAAACCTAAACATCATAACTACAGCTTTAATAGGCTATATTTACGGCTTTTTCCAAACAAAAATATGTACTTTGTATTAACAGACTGAATGATTTGATTGGTGAATGGATTTTTTGACTGGCAGTGGCAATCCATCAACTAATGAGTTTGTACAAATTATCTGTAGCTAATGAAATGTAATATTGCATACTGAACAAATGATATGTTTTGAACAGAATTGATCTATTGATCCCCCTAATTTTGCCATTACTCTCATGATCTGAAACCGTCATTCTCAGGTTTAACAAATGCTAACACAAAATAGTCATGATTGGGTTCCATGGATCATGCAGTAGATTACTATTCATGAAGTTTTTGAAAATTTGTTAAGAACATGTCATTAACCCCTTCCCTGCCACAGCTGTAGCGTAGTTGGTAGCATGTCGGACTCTCAACAAAGATGTACACCAAGGAGTGGATAATTGTAAACCTAAGGTTGAGGGACGGAAAGAATGTAGCGGTAGTACTGGTTTGAGAAATACCAGGAATCTATGGAATGGTGCTCAAGCTGCCGCCATATGACTGAAATACTGTTAAAAATAGAATAAAACCCCATCCAAACAAATATCAACCCACATACAACCCAGCTTATTAAGCCACAAGGAAAATACTTTGGGAAAATATTGTGGAAAATGAAGAAATTGCTTGTTAAAAGCAATCTCTTCATTATCCACAACATTTTCTACCTAGAGAGACAAAGATTTGTAGGATTTCATATACTCAAAATTGTTGTCTGTAACATCTTCATTATTTCCTCCCTTAACCTTTTCCTGTTTTTAGAAATTTTAGAATAGTCCAAATCTAAAGGTTTCAGACAACCATTAAAACTGGATGAAATTCAAAATGAAACCATCGTTTTCTCAAGTATAAAATTACAGGGACAAAAATCCAGGGTTTGAAAAGGAAAGGGTTAAAAGCTTGTTTATTTCTTTATTTTTTATATGAATCTAATTAGTTATTACTTTTTCTGCATAATGCATTACGAGATGGAAAAGAAGTTGCAGACGACAATTTATAGTGTAGATATTTTCAACTGTCTGGGTGGAAAACATTGTTTAACATGAAGAAATTGCTTGTTACAAGCAATTTCTTCATTTTACACAATGTTTTCCCAATTTGTTTTTCTCAAGGGGCATCCAAAAGTGTCACTGTGTGAGAATTGGTTAATCGATAAGTCTACGTTTTAAGAATTTACTGTCTTCGGAAAGTTACAAGGAACTTCAAATGCAAAATATTTAGAGCAGCCAATATTAACCCTTTCCTGTTTTTGAAAATTTTAGACTAGTCCAAATTGAAAGAGGTTGCAGACAACAATGAAAACTGGATGCTATTTGAAATGTAACCATCCTATGTGGTAGAAAATATTGTGGAAAAAGGAGAAATTGCTTGTTACAAGCAATTTCTTCTTTTTCCACAATGTTTTCTCGAGTATAAGATCACAGAAACGTAAAATCCCGTATCTGAACGGGAAAGGGTTAAGAACTGCAACATATTTCTACCTAGTTAAAAGTTGTTGTTTTGTTGAAAAGTTTTAAAACAATTAAATATACCCCAAAAGCATATCCTTTAATTCATGACTTGTAAAGGGCATCTACTAAACCTATTTACTTTGTTAAATTATTTATGTAGACAACAGAATTCTGTCAACTTTTCACTTGTTAAATGTTTTTATTTTGTCATAGAGAAATAAATTCTAATACAAAATTTACTATATCATCTATCTGTTACTTTCAAATACCTCTCAGAATCATAAACACTTAAGAAATGAAGAGAATATTTTTGTTTTCATGGAGGTATGAACCAAAATAACTAATCACACTATGAAAATGTGAAGCGGATTCATACATAAGTATGATTTGGTTTTTTGGTTCATACCTCCATGGAAACAAATGATATTCTCTTCATTTCTTATAATGTAATAGCATCAAGCAAACAAAGCAAAAATTTTACAAATTTTGATACATTTTTGTATTGAGCTATTTCGTGCAGAAGCATACAAAATGGCTGCATGCCAGAGGTTTGTTCATGGAGGTATGAATAATTTTTTCAACTGATCAGAATGCACGTTTTTGATAGACAAAACTGAAAACTAAATTATTTACCAAACAACAACATTTCAGATATGGTGAATTCCATTTAGGTTTTAAGAATTCAATAAACAGGGAAGTTTAAAAATTAAATGTCCATAAATGGTTCATACCTCCATGGAAACAAATGATATTCTCTTCATTTCTTATAATGTAATAGCATCAAGCAAACAAAGCAAAAATTTTACAAATTTTGATACATTTTTAGCTCGCCTGAGCACGTAGTGCTCAAGTGAGCTATTGTGATCCCAATTTGAACCAAATTTTGCAGAAATGTTCCTTAGGTGGTCCCCCTTAAAATTAGCTAAAAGAATTTAAATCCATTTAAAACGCAGTGAAATTTCAAAATAATCTTTAAGAATCTTCTCCTCCTGACCCAGAAGGCGTAGAGCCTTGATATTGTGCATGAAGCATCAACATATTGATCTCTTACAAAATAGCTAAAATCACGATCCTCTGGTCTCCAGGGGCGGAGCCAGGGGGAGGGGGTATAGGCATGAAGCATCAGTTCACAGACTTCTTTCTTATTTCTGAAATTATAACCCATGGATCCAGAGGGAGGAAAAAGTTTTTCCTTCTTTCAAATCAGCACTAAAGCCTTAGAATTTGTAATTTAGACTTTTGGATCCCCAGGTTCATAGTCTTTATATATAATTGTGGCCCACTTGTTTCATAATCCTAACCTTAACATGAAATTAGACTGTTGAAAGAAAAAGAGCCTTTATCTCAGGTGAGCGCCCCAGGGCCAATGGCCCTCTTGTTGTATTGAGCTATTTTGTGTAGAAGCATACAGATTTCAGATATGGTGAATTCCATTTAGGTTTTAAGAATTCAATAAACAGGGATGTTTAAAAATTAAATGTCCATTTTGGAAAATTGTATTGTGGAGATTATTGCTTTGAAAAGAAGAAATTATTGCTACATTTTCCATATTTTGAAAAAACTCAAAAGTATTCATAACAGATAAAAACCAGATTGTTGTCTGCATCTGCATCAGGGCCATTGTCATCCAACAACTTTGATGTTTTGTAATATCTCATGTATTATTGAACAAATTCACTTGAAACTTGGATTATATGTTCACTATCAAAAGAACAATCTATATCAACAAGGAGGATAACTCTAAATGCATTCTGAACGAATGTCACATGCAAATTTGAAACCTCTTGGGAATACTGTTTACTGTTTTGGGAAGATTATTTTCATATTTACCTCATTTTAATACGCCCGTCGAAGACGGGACGTATTATGGGATCACCCGTGGTGTCCGGGCGTCCGGTTGTCCGGCTGTGTCCACTTCTTTGTCCGGAGCATAACTCTGTCACCGTAAGTCGAATTGACTTTAAACTTGGCAGTTATATTCTTCTCATCAATACGGAGTGCAGAGCTCAATAACCATAACTCTACCTAGCCTATTTTTTGAGTTATTGCCCTTTGTTGTTTTTCATACTTGAATCTTGTCCGGAGTATATCTCTAAAAGTATTATAGCTAGGATCATGAAACTTCATGGGTGTATAGATCTCACCAAGGGGGAGTGCAGTGCACAAGAACCATAACTCTACCTATCCTATTTTTTGAGTTATTGCCCTTTGTTGTTTTTCATACTTGAATCTTGTCCGGAGTATATCTCTAAAAGTATTATAGCTAGGATCATGAAACTTCATGGGTGTATAGATCTCACCAAGGGGGGGTGCATTGCACAATAACCATAACTCTACCTAGCCTATTTTTTGAGTTATCTTTGATGTTTTTCATACTTGAATCTTGTCCAGAGTATATCTCTAAAAGTATTATAGCTAGGATCATGAAACTTCATGGGTGTATAGATCTCACCATAGGGGAGAGCAGTGCACAAGAACCATAACTCTACCTGGCCTATTTTTTGAGTTATTGCCCTTTGTTGTTTTCCATACTTAAATCCTGTCCGGAGTATATCTCTAAAAGTATAATAGCTAGAATCATGAAACTTCATAGATGGATAGAGCTCACCAAGTGGGAGTGCAGTGTACAATAACCATAACTCTACCTAGCCTATTTTTTGATTTATTGCCCTTTGTTGTTTTTCATACTTGAATCTTGTCCGGAGTATATCTCTAAAATTATAATAGCTAGAATCATGAAACTTCATGGATGTATAGATCTTACCAAGGGGGAGTGCAGTGCACAAGAACCATAACTCTACCTAGCCTATTTTTGAATTATTGCCCTTTGTTGTTTTTCATACTTGAATCTTGTCCGGAGTATATCTCTAAAAGTATTATAGCTAGGATCATGAAACTTCATGGGTGTATAGATCTCACCAAGGGGGAGTGCATTGCACAAGAACCATAACTCTACCTAGCCTATTTTTTGAGTTATTGCCCTTTGTTGTTTTTCATACTTGAATCTTGTCCGGAGCATATCTCTAAAAGTATAATAGCTAGAATCATGAAATTTCATGGATGGATAGAGCTCACCAAGTGGAAGTGCAGTGTACAATAACCATAACTCTACCTATCCTATTTTTTGAGTTATTGCCCTTTGTTGTTTTTCATACTTGAATCTTGTCCGGAGTATATCTCTAAAAGTATAATAGCTAGAATCATGAAACTTCATAGATGGATAGAGCTCACCAAGTGGGAGTGCAGTGTACAATAACCATAACTCTACCTAGCGTATATTTTGAGTTATTGCCCTTTGTTGTTTTTCATACTTTGTTTGACAAAAAATATTCATTCAAAATAACCTCAGTTCTATTCAAACCCCCAGTTAATATTAAGCAGTTTGACGGGCGTATCTTGTGACAGTTTGGCACCTTGTTGACTTTCTGTTGTCATGGCAACCACTGTATGTTTTGGTGGAATTAAATTCTTTATCACAACTTTGGAAGAGCTTCACTGAAGAAACATCCCTTAGGAAGAGAAGTTGTTTCAATAAATTGTTCACTGATGGACGGATGGAAGCTGCACTATGTGCTTAGATGAACTAAAAGGAGGCATTGATATGGCCAGATGGTCAGTGTCATTCATTTGAAACTCAAAAATATATGTTCACTATCAAATAGTGATAACTCTAGATGAATTTTAAATAATATGTCCCTATATTGACTGAGAATGTTTACAGACTATTAAGCACTGGAATAGCCAAATATTATAATCATTCACCTATACAAAAAAAAAATCACACTTATAAATCTACTTATGATGGAAAATAATTGTGACAAATAGCTTTGAAATCCATGTGCAAATGATAAGGATTTATCCTCTGAATAAATCGGAAAGAGTTTATTGACTGATTTACCAGACAACAAAATTTTAGACTGATCCTAACTGAAAGAAGTTGTAGATGGTACATGTATTTAAAATTACACTAAATTTGAAAAATAAGTGCCAAATAGTGTCCTTTTCACACAAAGTTTTCCATGATTGTTTTTTTTCTGGGCAACAGAAAATGCCATTTTGTGGTAATGGGTTAAATACACAAGCACAAAAGAAACTTTACAATTATAGCTGTGTTATGCTAAATACAAGTAGGCTTGTCAGATATTGAATAATTCAATTTTTACCATACAAATAATGTAAAATAATGTAGCATAAGTATATCCTCAGAGTGGACAATTGAATGTCAATCTAGTGATTATAGTGCCATTTATATGTTGTCTTGGGCATGAAATAACTGAGATAAATGGAAAGGAATTAGGGCAAAAGGGGAGGGAAATTTCATGTTTAAGAATATATTTTTTTCAATTTATTTGATTTTACAAAGGCACAGGTATCAAGCCAGGATCAATTCAACAAGATATCAGTCTTTCATTTGATTTAACAATGTGAAAAAGTTGAGACTTTCATCTTTTAAACAATTATCTAGACCTAACTTTTTTCATATCAACTGATTAGCAGATGTCAAAATTTTGGACTGATTGAAATTGAATGAAGCAGCAGACCACAAACTTAATTCAGTAAACCTAAAAAATGAATCCCAAGTAGCCCATTACAACACAATGACGCTTTTTGATGCCCCTTAAGAAAAAGGCTTTGGAAAACATTGTGGATATGAATCCATAACGATTTCTGCCCCCTGAAGACAAGGATTTTTAAAATTTCTTCAACTTGAAATTGTAGTCTGCAACTTCTTTCAATTAGAACCAGTCTAAAAGTTACTTGTAATTGGGTAGGTTTTAACCCATTTCCACACATCAAAATTTTTGACTGGTCCAAATTCAAAGAAGTTTCAGACGGCAATTTGAAGTTGATGAATTCTTTAAAATCTTTGTCTTTTGGGGTAGAAAACATTGTGGATGACGAAGAAATTGCTTGTAACAAGCAATTTCTTCATTGTCCACAATTTTTTTTCCAAAGCTTTCATATTGAGGGGCGATCAAAAGCCTCATTTTGTGGGAATGGGTTAAACATTTTGAGAAATTCCTTTTCTCAATCTCTACTCCATACAACTTTATGTTGTCTGTTTGCCAAGAGCATGTCGAAATGTGACCTACACTGTGACAGATTTTTCTTAAATTTTACCTGCATACTAGCACAGAGATGAATCTAGGGCAAGGGATTGCGGGATTCACACGTTGAAATATTGTAGGCCGCAAAAATCATCAGGCCACGCAACACATGGCATATTTTAACAGGTTAGCGCATTTTCAAATCAGGGGTGCGTATATGTTAATTTTTTTCAGAGGCTGCTGTGCAAACCCCTAATTCCTATTTTGTGAAGCCACTTATATCTACCTTCAAATAATCAATTCTATTTATAGAATCCCCTGCTCCAACATTAAAGTTATGCTTCAATGAGTACAGATGATGTATATTTCGCATTCCTTTACAACACACAACAGTCAACCCCAGCTTCCAAAAGTATTGTTAACTTTTAATTGGACCTATGAATGATGATCATGGGATAATACATTAATAAGAAGTAAGTATAAAAACAAAAATATTCTGTAGTCTATGTCCGGCAAATGGGTTACGTCTGCTAAAATAGAATGCAAACAATCCTTGTTTACTCTCTATGATTGCATGCCATTCTATGTAATGTAGTCAGAACTTATTTTTTTTTTTTTTAAAGCTATAAAAAGTTAATGTCTGTTTGTGGCTCAATCCTGAAACATGCTGGCCCACAATTTTAATGTGATGGGGGGGAGTTGGCCCACTTTCAGATTCAGCTCTGCTAGCGAAATGGTCATATGTGTAAGACAAAAAGTTGTAGTTGTAAAGATAATAAATGTATTTAAATAATTTAAATGTTTACTTAACAACATATCTACACTTTTTTCTTCTTTGGTAGCCAATAAATTTTCTTCCTCTTCTGGAAGCCGAAAAAAGTTTTATAACTTTATTGTCCCTTAAAGAATTGACTAATTACCAGATGACAAAATTTTAGACTCAGTCATCCAAATTGAAAGGAATTGCAGACAATAATTTTAAGTTCATGAAATTTGAAAAAAAATCACCTTTTAGGGCAGAAAGCATTGTGGACAATGAAGAAATTTAGAAGCAATTTCTTCATTATCCACAACATTTTCCTTATCTTTTCATCAGGGGCGTAAAATGGCAAAGTATGGGAATTAGTTAATGAGAAATACTTGGTTAATGCTTATGTTACACACTTATTAGGAATGCTCAGAGTTATCAGGAGAATTGCCTTCTTCAATGGCTAGTAAATTATCTTCCCCTTCTCCTTCACCCAGAAGTCCAAATGATTTAAACACTTTATGTTGTCTAGTTGTACGGAGCTTTTTAAGGTCCCCAGAGTATTGTTGTTCACGTAATAACTGTCTTCTCTGATCCTCTAGCTCTTGCTTATGCTCCTGTAGAGCTCGTGTTTTACGAATTAGATCTAAAAGTTCTTTTCTTAGTTGTCGATTTTCAAGCTTTATTTTGTTGGTGTGGTCTGTAAGGCACATTATTGCTTCCTGAAAATACAGAAAATGTTTTTGAAATATTGACTTTGAAATATGGAATATGGACACATTTCATTACAATCTTGTTTTGACTTTTCCTAATAATAAATCACCAAGCAGTACATTGGTGGGAAGAAAGACATTGTTTGTATGTGCTTTTTCCTAATAACAATTTCTCTAACTTATGTTGGACTTAATTTCAAATCTCCCACACTTTGAAGTATATTTAAACCATGAAATAACAGATTTTTCATCTCTCTGGAAAGAAAACATTTTGAAAATGAAGATATTACTTGTTGCAAGCAATTTCTTCATTTTACATAATGTTTTCCCAAATGTTTTTATTGAAGGGTGTCAAAAAGTGAAACACTGAAACCTTACCCAAAGCATGCCACGATATTATAGCCAGAAGAAAGAAAGATTGGGCATCCATTGAAGAAAAAGGAAAAAAATTTTGGCTACAACATTCTACTCTTTTCCCACAATATTATATAAGATATCAAGTTGCTATTAAATACATGTTATTGTATTAAACTTTTTTATCAACTACTTTTATTTACTAAACAAAGGGAAACAAGTATCACAGCATTTCAGGATCCTTTAACAAAGAAGAGTTGTTCAGATATTGACAAGACTTTTGGTTTTTCGTTTCTAATGATTTAAGTTTCTTCTATCAACATTTCTGCACTCTGATTAGCTAAAATCATTGTGTTGTACTTCCATGAAAAAGACCCCTTCTTAAATGTACTTTTTGGGAGCCTAACTTTACCACTTTGTTATGGAATCATTGGCCAATCACTCTTTGAGAATCATTAGAACATGACTCACCTTATTAGCTTTTCTTTCAAGAGTAGCTATTTTATTTTCAGAATCCTGTTGATATTCTCTCTTATCTCTCAAAAACTGAGACTTGAGCTGTTGAATGGTCTCTGAGTGTTTGGATCTTAGCTTCATGATCTCTTTCTCAAGATTCTTTATTGATGACAACTGTTCAGTTTGTAATTGCTGCGGAAAAGAAATAAAGGTGTAAAACTAGATTTTTGTACAAATTAATGCATAACTAACACAAAACATAATACTCTAAGCACTGAGCTAAAATACATTTTCCTAATACAGTTATCATGAATTTTATACAAACCTTAATCCTTTCAAGGCAATCCAGCTTTTTTATGCCTCTGCAAGAAAACCGCTTTGAAAATCATAGTAGACAATGAAGCAATTGCTTGTAACAAGCAATTTCTTCTTTGCCCGCAATGTTTTCTGCCCTTAAAGATGAAGAGTTTTAAAATTCAATCAACTTGGAATTGTTGTCTGCACCTTCTATCATTTTGTTGTTTGGCAATGGGTTAAACAATTTCCACTCAGTGAGACTTTTAGACGCCCCAAGGAAAAAAAGCTTTGGAAACATTATGGAAAATGAAGAAATTGCTTGTTACAAGCAATTTCTTCCTTTTCCACATTGTTTTCTACCCAAAATGTTGAAAAAATCAAAAATTAAATAAACTTTAACCCTTTCCTGTTCAATCCCTGGTTTTTACGTCCCTGGGATTTTATCATTGTGAAAAAAGAAGAAATTGCTTGCGACAATACTTTCTACCCTGTTGAATGGTTCTTTTTCAAATTAAATATTCTTTATACTTTCGTCTGCAAAACCTTTGCATTTGGACCAGTCTAAAATTTTGCAAAACAGGAAAAGGTTAAATTGTCGTCTGCGACTTCTTTGAATTAGGGCCAGTCTTAAATTTTGCCGAGTGGGAATGGGTTAAGTGGTAGGTTGAGAGGTCTCCATCTACAGCTTCACTTGCATTAAAAAGAATTGCATATATTTTTTTCTAATTCTAATAATATTATGCTGATAGGTGAATTTTTCTGTGAGGTTATCTGAATTGTAAGATATATTATATTTATAATATTTACATTTTAGATGATTAATTAAAATCATTTCAATGATAAAAGTACAAAAAAAGAAGTATAGAATTTAACATGAATATTTATTCCGAAATCATTTTCTCATAGTTATTTCAAAATCAAGGAAGTCAATGTTTGAAATCCAACAACTATAATATGGACCATATTGCAAGATGAAAGCTGTTGTGGAAACTATTACAATACAGTGAAAAAGTGAGTAAAACAATATAAGTAGCAACATGTATTTTACCAAATCAACAATCAAAAGATATGGTTTGGGCTGGAAGAAAAAAGTAGAAAGAGTTATAAAACTCTGGTGAAGTTCCATACAAAATCATAGGCTTTATCACATTGAACAAAGTTAAGGCAATATTTTTTGGGGTTTATACCAAGAATTATAGTTTGTGATACCATATTTTTGTGTATACCTTATGTTACACTTTCCTTGTTTCAAATCTTAAACAGACTATGTGAGGAAATAAAATAAAGATAAATTGGTGAAATACACCTGACCCTGCTCCCCTAAGTAAGAACTTTTTGGAGAAATACCTTGGTAGTTGATCTATACAGTATCAGACAAGTAAGAACTTTTTGGAGAAATACCTTGGAAGTTGATCTATACAGTATCAGACAAGTAAGAACTTTTTGGAGAAATACCTTGGTAGTTGATCTATACAGTATCAGACAATCTTGACCTTATTATCAGTTGATAAGACTTAGTTGCATGTATCTTTACTTTTTGTACAAACAATTTAGAATATTCAAAAGACAAATTTCAAGTTAAGATTGGTGATAACAGTCAAAAATAATCTTTACCTTAGGCATATTGTAAAAAGGTGACCAGAATATTGTAAAAGCGGCTTATTCATACTGAAGTGCCAACCAAATATCATACCTCATTACATGTATTGATTATGATTTTCTGCATACTAAATAAGAGTTTGGTCTCTATCCTGCCAATCTCTGCTGCTAGTTGACAAATCAATGGGTCAGCACAAAACAGTTGAAAATGCCTATATGTTTATTGGCAGTTGCAACTGTTTCAAGCTGACCCATTGCAGAGTATGAGCATGTATGTAACATTTCTAACAATTGACCAATCGCGTCTGCCAATCAAGGAATAAACCAACCAATCAAATAATTTATTCACCCCGGACCTGAGCTTATCAACTTACCTTTATTGTTGGTTTTTTGGCTTAAACGTTTAGGTCACCAACCAAACAATATACTTTTTTGTTACATGCTTCTGGCCATGAATTTTGCAAAATAATGTTGTTAAAATCAAAGCAGGACTTCCTGTCAGAGGTTATGGAGGGGCCTAGGTAGTCAGCGGGCAGGGCCAGCGATTGGTCAATTGTTCATGTGCGCAAAGTACAGACTGATGAGCCTGCTCATCTGCACAGTCTGATCAGAATTATCACTATGTCCTCTATGGATGGATACTGACACAACGCTTCCTTTGACAATCAGTGAAAATTTTATAGGCATTTTATGTCTACTCCTGTTAATGCTCTACTGCAAGCATATGTAAAATGTTGGAAATGTCATTTTGTACCCTAGAGAGTGTCAAGTAACAGAAAAATGCTTAGTTCCATTTCATTTTTTTAAAGACTGGCGACAGTAAACCAATATGCCCCAGATCTTAAAATACAAAATGATGAAATCTTAGATATGTTCCAATGAATACAGCCTTTCAAATCTAAAAGAAAAAAACATAAGAACTGATTTTTGAAAAATCTGAAAATCTCTATCTTTAAAAACTGATAGCATGCAAAAAATCTAAAAGAAAAAAAAGATAAGAACTGAACTTTGAAAACTCTGAAAATATCTATCTTTAAAAATTGATGGCATGCAAAACAAGGAAACAAAAGTACTGTCCACCACTATCAATGCTGTGCTGCAGACATTTGTTAGTGAAAAAAATATCTGACTTAAAAAGGGAGGTATGAATCTTTCAAAAATGTTTATAGAACTATCTCCCACAATAAATTAATATGGGTTGCTCTTGTAATAATGAACACAAATGCCAAGTTAAAGCATCATGAAGGATAACAGCAATGTTCCAAATCAGCCAAGCAAAAAATAATTTTAATCTTGCAATTAAACATTATGTTATATGTTTTGCTTTCTAGAATGTTCTGTCTTGAATGATATCTAATTTGTTACTGGCCAAAATGTGTATAATCACAGAGTATGAATCAAGTTTTTTCTAGTCTCACCTTAAATGAACCAAGTTCGCTAAGTTCCTGTGAAGTTTTGGTGAGCAGATTCTGTTTCTCGAGAAGCAAGTCTTTTAAAGCTGTAAAAGAAGGGACAATTCTGAACAAATTATCCTTTTACTGAATAGCATTGTGAATTGAAAAATAAACAATGTGATGTCTGTCATTTTTACAACTATTGTTAACAACCAGTTTGAAATCAATAGAATTGGAAATAATTCAAAAACAAAATAAAATAGTCCTAGCATTGTCATAGATACAATTGGTTCTTTCTGGTAATTTGGCAGGTTTTTGCATAAATAGGTAAACCTGTCACCACATTATCCCTCATTTATATGCTCTTGAAGAATTATATAAAGGGAAAATGAGAAGCTGCTTGTTACATTCTCCCACAATGTCTCCTTCCTTCTCGAAAACTAAAAGTTTACTTTAGATGCACTTTTAAATGTTGTCTTCAACTTTTTTCAATTTTGACCACTCTAAAAAATTTGTCATTTGATGATGGGTTAACTATTATAGATCCTGAGCAGTCCTTAGAAATTTTAAGGAAAATTGCTGTTACAAGCTTTCTCTCCTTTCACTTTGTCATACTGTGTATAAATCAATTTTTCAGTGACACAATTAAAAGGCGGAAAGAAAGAAAGTGTACAAAGTGCTCTGATACAAGATAATGAAGAATGTCACAAGGGCTCCATTGATACCAATCATTTTATGCCTGAAATTCTTTCAACTTGTTTGGAATTTTGTCAATAGTCAAAGGCATACCTTTTTCCTGATCATTAAACTCTTCCTCCATGATTTCTTTCTGCAGTTCAATGTTCCTTATTTCTTGTTTATTGTGATCACTGAGTGTTATAATGGTGGTCTGACGTTTAGTTGTCTTCTTCTCCATATAACTCATGTACTCATGCTGAAATAAGATCACATCATAACTTGAGACATGACAGACTGTAAGCCTTGCCCTAATCAACCATCACTTTGGTTGACTAAGATCATGCCATCCTTGGGGACAACTGGGAGTTGAATGAAACATAGTTGAGGCATTTTTGGTGGTCAAAATAAATGACAGCGATAAAACATGGTGATACTGGTAAGAAGTGATTTGATTTGTCAATTAATTTGAAGGTGTCGAGCTCTGAACTTTAAAATCTATGCTGGTCAAAAATAAAATGCTTGTTAACAATTGGTTTTAAACGTAGATAACATAATCAATTTTTATACGGAATTTTTTGTCTATATTTCATAGATATAAATTCAGGAGGTGAAATAATGTTAACAAGATGTGTTTGTGAATACATAATGCCCCTTTTTCTAAAATGTAACCTTGATAGGTGACCTTGTCCTTACCGGATTACCTTAACTTTATAACTGGCTGATGCCCTTTAATACAAGAAATGTATGTCCAAATTATGTGCCATGTATCTTCAATGGTGTTTGAATAGCAGCAAAATGTTAACTTTTTCCAGTAAGGTTAAGCTCATAGATAGACTGACATCAGTTAAACTAAATGCCCCCATTCTTAATGATACGAGGACATAAAAAACAGGTCTATGAATCTCACTATCACAATGAAGTTTTAACAAATTGTGTAATCCCTATAGCATGTGCTATGTCACATAATCAAAAGAAATTTCAAGAAATATGATATCATTAGACAAATATTTTGTGGAACAAAAATTAATGAAAAGAATTTCAAGAAAATTAATGCAACATTATCATTAATTTAAATATATAGTTATTTTAAATATGAATTGTAATTTTGAGGTACTCACACTTTCAACCCTGACCTTCTGAGCTTCTTGTTGTAACCATTCATTTTCTTTGCGACTAATTGTAAGTTAAGGATGGTAACAAATTAACAAATTATCATCTAGTAAATTGTTTAGCTCTTAAACTATTTAATACTTGTGTAGTTTGTGTTGTAAGATCAGACTGCAAATATATGCAGACTGATCTTAGTCTATGCTACTGGCAAATAGAGGAATACTCTGGAATCAGCAGAAGTGTGAAGGATTAATGCTGTCCTTAGAATATTCAAACAAGACATTTTATAAATGACCCTATGGTATATCATAAATTTTTCTATCTTTACAAATACGAGAACTATCCCAGAAAAAATGAAATTCTTTTGATATAAAACTTCCCAATGCCAAGTCTGATCTATTAGAACTTATAGAGTATGTCTCTTAAACATTTTAACACAACTTCAAAATGTTTTTTCTACAAAATATTATATTAATGCACAAGCAGAGTAAAGTGCAGTGCAATTAGTTCTTTAACATGACTAACATTCGTTTGGGCAAATTATCAGTAATATAATGGAATTGAATATACATTGGAGAGTTAAGTATAAAACAGCGTGTAAATGTTGACGTTTTCATGTCTGTGACATCATGTAGGTTGATTTTTTTTTAAATGTGCCAAAGCATCTGCGTTTAAAATGGCAACATCAACAAAATCTATCTTTGTCTTTACCTGCTACCAAATCAGGAATATTCCAGGTTCAGCATGACAAGGGTTGATAACACAGTGCTCAAATGTACACAAAGTATTGTATTTGTATTATACTTTAATACACAAAGTGGAACATGATGATATAAGCATGATAGCACTGCTTTAGGTGATTTCCGTGTTTGTCTCGAAGTAAAATCTTGGATCTTCACACATATGGATACTTTTAATCTAAGAGTGAAAAATTCAATTATTTGGAAACCAGTCAAAACTAAAAACTATATTCTAAATTTGAAAGTTCTAAGAGATAATAGTTTGGTAAGAGATTTCCATCTTTTATCTTTGAGTAAAACCTTGGAACCTAAAACATAAGGCTAATTATAGTCATCAACTATCAATTTTATTCTAGTTTCATCTATCAAGATTCGAGAGTTTTGATAGGCTGATTTTTTTTCAGACAAAAACTGTCATAAATTACTGTGTCAAGCGAGGAATGTCACAAACATAAAAGAAAAAAGAAACAGGATCTTTGGAATGCTTCAAGAATATGTCTCGCACACCTGTGTTCAGTGGCACAAGCATTTCCTGAGAAGATCAGAACTTACATTGACGGAAAATAAGGGACAACCGAAGTAGTTTTCAGTTGAAGGTGATGACAAATTTAAAGAGTTCCTGATGTCACCTGAGGTCAAACAGTTCATGAGCTTTCAGAAAAGACAGGAATGAGTAAGTCTATCAATAATCCACCACCATGAAAACCCCCACTCTCACTTGGCCAAGAGCAAAGACCTTGAACTGACTGTGCTCGGTTTCCAAAGTCTACAATATCTATCATACTCACCACTTTATTTTTTGCATATCCTAGCTCTGTAATTGTATTTACAAGAAACTATATTTGGATCTTTTGATGGAAGTAGACTTGAAGTTCATAACTTCAACAGAAGTTTCAGACAACATAGGTTAGAGAGTGTATATGAGAAATGGGTACGGCACCACGGAAAGTGCATTGAACAAAAAGGACAGTACTTCAAGAAAGAATGAGATTGTGTAGTTGATGTTCAGAAAGATGTTACGATACAGTGCACCAACACAGACTCAGCAGTAAGCTAAAATTCTGCATACCTTAGTTAATTTTTTAGATATACATGTACACTTTAAATTTTACCATCAGGTAGCAAGCAAATAAAGTTATGAGTTTGTATCAATGTATGTTAATTATTTCATTTTTCTGGGACAACCCTTGTATTTATCTCAATGACCAGTTTTCTTCATAAAAGTATGCTGAAATTAAGTCCATTCAAAACTTTTTTTTCAACCATGAAACATAACATATTGTGGAAAAGTGTAAAAGAGAGATTAAATTTACATATTTTCTTAATTTCCTTTCTAGATTGATTTCACCTTACATAATCCTGGTACAGCACCTCTTTTTCAAATGATTATTGCGTCAAATTCTTGGGAGCTATCATTTTGATTTTTGAGTTTTTGCAATCTTTGACCCATTTCCACACAATCCCACCTTTTTACCATCTTCAAGAAAAAGATTGGGAAAAGATATTGTGAGATACAATGTATATAGAAATTGCTTTTAATAAGCAATTTCTTTGTTTTCTTAAATGTTTTCTATGCTTAAAAACAAATAATTTTAAATTTCATCAACTTGAAAAAAAAATTTCTGCAACTACAAATCCAGACAAGTCTAGAACTGTCTCCTCTGGTAATGGGTTAAACTTATCTGTAAATTCCTCCATTAGTATAGAGCGACAGCATAATTGACCAATCATGGCTGTCAAAGATAAATAATGAGTCAGCCAATGAAATCTTTCATTGAGACATTGAGAGAAATGAGTTTTGACTCTGACATTGGACGCCATTTTTGTTAACCTCTTTGTTAATTTGGCGACTTAAACATTGTAACTACAGCTTATTCGAGCTGTAGTTACAACATTTAAGTCGCCAACCAATTACACTACCGTTTTGTTACATACTACTTGCCACATTTTTTTCAAAATGATGTCTTTAAAAATCGAAACTGGACCTCCTGGCAGAGGCAATGGCCTCGGCTTACAAAGCAAGTGGGCGGGATCAGCAATTGGTCAACTATGGTGTAGACAATCATTGTAATCGTGTAACTAGAACTCAATCATATTTCTCTGAATAAAGTGAATAACCAGGACTCTGTTTACAATGACATGAATGCATATAACATAACCTCATTTTAGATCATTTAGCCCATTCCCACACAATGACACTTTTTTACACCACTGAAGAAAAAAGCTTTGAAAATCATTGAGAAAAATGAAGAAATCACTTGTGACAAGCAATTTATTCATTATCCATAATGTTTTCTACCCAAATAGACAATATCTTTTTAAAAAATCCTATCAACTCAGAAATGTTGTCTGCAATTTCTTTCAAATTGGATCAGTCTCAAGTTTTGTTTTATGGTTATGGGTTAAATGCTTCAAAAGAGATTCTTAAAACTGCTATTGATTTGCAGCTGGGCAACAAGTGTTTTACCAAAGTACACATCTTGCTACAAGTGGAGCTCTAACCCATTACCACAGGTTGATTGATTGATTTTATTAGGTTTAATACCACTTAAACAGCATTTCAGTTATAGTCATATGGCTGTTGTATCTAACCATTCCACTCACCAGTACAACAACATTTGATTTGAACCACAGCTGCCTATTCGACACATTGGTGAGCATCTGGTTATCCCATCCATTGTTGAGCATTAACTGATGCAGTGACGTTTGTTGAATGTCGGAAAGCATGTTGGCCCAGCCTCGGCTCTAGCTCATAAACCAAGATTGAGACAGCTAATTAGGCTCGGCCCCAGCAATCACCTGATCAAAGGCCTTGTATTCTACCAGCTGTATTTCTATCAGCTGTTTTTACCCTTTTCTGTTAATATGTTTTTGCAAGTATATGAATCTAGCCCTAATAAATTTGATCTTATACTTAAAATTAGTACAAGCACAAGGATACAGGTCTTCTACATTTTTCTTTGCATTCTCAAGCTCCTCTGTTACTTTAGCAAGTCTGGAAAGAAAAATAATAGATAAATCATTAAAAAAGATAGTAAAATTATAGGGGAAATTCGGTATAACTCGGACAGGTAAGCAATACTTTTCCCCAACACCGCCCCTACTACAATTTCTCGGGCGTTCACGGTTGCAATATCGGTGGAATATACTAAAGTAATCCAAATTGTTCGACAAAATTCATTGGTCGAAGTTGTTGAGTTGATAAAAGAAACAATATTTAACGAAATAAGAATTACGTTGAAAACGGGTAAACTCGGACATAGACCGGGGTATCTCGGACAGTCTCTGGACACAGGGTAGGTAAACTCGGAAAGCTCCAAGGTTTTATAAAAAGCAACTTTCCATCAGCCAAGAAGAACATTTACCCCTTTCTCGTGATTACTACAACAAATTGAAGATATGTAATGATACAAATGTCTTGAAACTAGTCTATTAGCCATCTTTAGTGATTAATTTCAATCATGATGAGCCTCATGATATATCGTGAGTGGGCGAGCAAAACGTCGTAATTACAGAAATGTTTAAGATGTGTTAAGGATGTTATAGTCACACATCGACGGTATATGTATTCTTTGGAAGTATTTTCTGGGCTGAAAAACAGCCATAAAATGTATTTATGTTACTACAATGCACGGATCCAGAGGGGGTCCACACGCCCCCTTCCCCTATCAAATCTCGGAAAAAATATCGTGAATAACTCTTTTTATACAATTAGCGTTATACAAAACTATTCACTGTATAACATTAATTACTAAAGGTACACACACTTGTTGTCGGCGTTAGGCGAGCAATACCCTGAGATAGCCAGTCGTTGAACAAAATGTCGCATTGTGTGAGTGTGGATACAGATCTGTCTTTGTCAAGTGATACATTATTGCCATAGGTCTGTATATATTTATATAAGACAACATATGAAATAGGACCCATCACCTAACCTGCTCATGGGGAAGTGCGAAAAGAATCGAACATGTATGCTGACTAGATTAGGTGGATTGCACGGGCGAAGCTTTCCGATTTTTGCAGATTTTCTTAGTGTAAAACATTCCTACTACCTAACTGTATCATGTTTAACCTCTGCTGGAGCCTTATTGTTTTCAAGTATTTGTTTAACAAAACAACCGAAAAGTCCCTTTTCCACTTTCTTTCTCAGTCAAAAAAAAAAAAAAAAAAAAAAATATGCAATTATGCATTTTTGGTTTTATCCATTTAAATTCTATAGTTAAGCATAATGCAGATTATCAGTTAAAAACTTTAAAGTTGCCGTCTCCAAACAGCCCAAGAACTGTGTCAAAGTGTCCTTCCTCCAATATTGCAAAACTGCATCGGGCTTTATATTTATTGTTTTTTGACGCCAGATGTAAAGTTTTTCTGCCACGACATGTTAAAAAACTGTTTTGATTTTTTTTTGCGTCCTATCTACGAAAATATGGGACCTTGAAATGTAGTGACGAATCTATGAATAGGATGATAGCATTTTCATGGTTTGGATTGGGTTCCTCTGGTGCATAAAAATGCAATGTTACGATCTCTGAATTAGAGGTGCATGCCCACAATGTAAACTCCTTTCACTATCACATTCTTCATCCTAACAAAGAGGGGAAAAGTCGTATTTGATTTCAAGCGGCAACAGCATATCTTCGGTTGGAAACCAAAATCTCACAACTACAGTTTAAATTAGCTGTAGTTACGAGAACCATTACTAATAGTTATGTAAGTCGATGTTTTGTTGAATAAGGGTTATTCTACCATATTTAAGTGTAATATTAGTATTAATTCTATAGAATTTTGACGGATGAAAAATTTAAGCCATATTGTAGGTTTTTAAAAGTCTACAATTCATTAAACGGTGGGTGAAAAAGAAAAACATATCAAAATGATTGGTTGTGGTATTTTTCTTTCCCGACAATATTTTGCTTATTTTTAAAGACCTTTTATCCCCCAGAAAATATACAAATTAGGGCTTGTTTGGGAGAAGGTTGTCTTAAATAATTTTTCGATATAGTTTCTAGTTGGAATCTAGAATTCAAGCCCTAGGTCTATAAAGAAATACACGAAGAATATTTGTGTCCGACTTTACCTAAGGTCTTAAATTTAGCTCATTTAAACTCGGACACTTTGTTTTTTGCCTTTTTTAACCTTTTTAAAAGATCTAAGGAAAACTAAAAAGTGTTTAAAAGTAAACTTCAATATATTTTAAATATTATTGTGTACAGTATGATTAAATGTAGTATTCTTTATTTGCGTTTGACTTGGATTTTATTTTGCCTTGAAATTTTTCTGTTGACGCCTATTTACGGAGTTTCGGAAACACCTACAGTCAGTGCATGCGCTGTGAAGAGCATACGTCATGAACTACGTCACAGGGTGTCTTTAATCATCCGCAGTCGGTAAGTAACACGTGACAGCTAAAAATAAAACTTCTATGAGAATGATTTGGGGAAAAATGTCTCATTTTGCGAAAGAAAACAGCTGATAGTCCGAGATTACCCACTCGTCCGAGTTTACCAAATTTTCCCCTAATGTGTGAAAATATTTGGCTTAGCAAACTTTCTTTTAGAGAGGTCAATATTGCAAACCTTTCAGATCTCAATGTTCAATTGATAAATATAAAATATTTTAATGTTTTTGCTATGAGAAATATAAAATGATATTTCAATGATGTTCCAACATCTGATTATGCTAGCAATTTGATTTTATTCAAAGGGAGAAAGTACGAAATGTTACAAGTACGAATCAACTGTTACAGAATGTATACAAGAGAAAAAACAAAGCAACTTAAAATCTTGTTATATAATAAAGATATTGACTAATTCCTTAAACAGAAAAGGATATCTTGGGTTGTAACACCTGAATATCTCAAATGTCAGACTTACGAAATCGACTCTCAAAACGAAAACAAACAGGATAAACTGCAGACTCACTCCGCGTTCAGCATATTTTCTTTTTCACTGGGTTCAGCTGCTCCAGCTTCGCCACCTTCTCCGCCAGCATCATCTTTTCCACCTTTCTTTCCTTTTTTACCTTTTTTGCCTTTCTTTCCCTTTCCTTTCTTCTTTGGTGGCATCGTGCACCTGTTTAATGGCGTCTTTCGTTGCCAGTGGATACTCTGTTCATCTCATACTCGAACTTATTGGTGCGGCACACATTTTTTCTTTCTAAGTAAATGAACTATTGTTAGAAAGTAGACTTAGCTAAATTTATTTATTTATATTTACATGGCGTAAAATGTTATAGATAAAATTTGAAATGAAAATACGAAACTTTTGACTATTTAGGATACAGTGAGTTATTGTACGGACTACAAAGCAATTGACCAATAGTGGCTGTCAATAAAAAAAAAACGGGGAAAAACAAAACACACACACACACACAATCGACAATGAAATCATTGCTTTAGACCAGAAATGGGTTTATGGACTCCTATATTGGTCGCCATTTTGCTAACCTTTTTTGTTGATTTTGTGACTAAAACGTCGTGATTACATATTGTTCAATCTCTAGTTATGTCGCCAAGCAGCTATTCTACTTTTTTGTTGCACTCAACTGGCCAAAAATTTAGTAAAATAACGCCGTTTCAAATTGAATCGGGACTTCCTGTAAGAGTCGATGGGCGTGGCCAACGGAGTAGGTGGGCCGGGCGATGGCATTTGAATGCTTCTATAGTTAACGTTGATGATTATCAGACGGTAACATTTCGAACTGGTCCAAATTAAAAGGAGTTACAGTCATCGATTTCCGGTGATTCTGGACTGAACGCTAAGAATCCTTTATGATGTTTTCGACGAATACTTTATCTAACCCTTTCCCATACAATCCATGAGTTTTATGTCCATGTGATATTTTACTGACTTGAGGAAAAAATGTGAAAAAAGAAGAGCTTGCCTGTAACAAGCAATTTCTTCTTATTCCAAAATATTTTTTATCATAACTTACGGTTCCAGGGTCGCTTGTAAGCTTGTAGCTTCTGTTGACCCGCCTCTTTTTTTTTTTTTTTTTTTTTTTTTTCTTTTTTTTCTGGAGTATTGGTCATATATGGTGGCTTCTTTTTTATTATAATCCTACTTACTTTATAATGTTCTCTGTTACCCTTTCAAATTGGACAAATCAATAGGCCTACGTTGGCAAAAATGCCAACCGTTGGTAATTTTTTAGACAAAATTGAAGTGGCTTTTGTTAAAACACTATAGTCAATCAATCGAAAATGTGGTGGAGCTATCCGTTATGAATGAACTAGGCAAGGCACGTTTAAGATTAAAGGTACTGAAACTACAAATATCTTAGACTGGCATCAGTTTCGACCGACCCCGATGAATTTTTACTGTAATATTAGACAGGTGACTATATGCGGCTATCTTTAAACTAAGACTACCGGACAATCAATTATCCTTAATCCTTTTCTTTTTTTTTTTTCTTTTTTTAAATTTTAGACTGGTCAAAATATAAAGCAGTTGCAGACGACAATAATTTTCGATGCAGATATAAAATGAAACCATCCTTTGTGGTGGAAAATATTGAGGGAAAAAGAGCATTTGCTTGGTACATCCTATGTGGTAAGAAATATTTTTGGAAAGAAGAAAATGCTTGAGACAAACATTTTTCTTCTTTTTCCATGTTTTATCTAGTATAAAAATACATCGACGTAAATCCGGATTTTTATGAAAGGGCTTGCTTGAGTTCGACAACACCCGTTCTATTTCTGGTTTGGGGGTCCACGAATAGATCTAGTGGTAGAACACGGGTCTCGGGGTCGGAGGGTTCCTGGTTCGAATCTCACCCGGACCATGAACATTTTATCTTTACAAAACGCCAATTCCACGTTGCTCCTCTACGTACAGGTGTATGGTTGGGTACATGTGAGGGTAGCAAGACAGCATACGGCGACTGCCAGGTTGGCCGTTTGATAATTAACCATTGTCATGCTTAATGGAATCCTTATTCAAAACTGCAATACAATCAAAGCACTGGAATGCCTTGATATTGTGGGTCAATGTTTTTGTTGATTAATTATACATACAACTATCGACTTAAAAAGTCAAACAGGTAGCGTAGACTATGATCAGACTACACCACCTGCCAAAGCAGAAATATTCCGGGTTCAGCATGACAAGAGTTATTGGCCGGCTTGTAATTCAACGATCGAGGGTTCAAGTGTGAAGTTTGTTAAATACGTCAAAGAGTAGAAACAACCCACAACTTTAATTTCTCTATATTTTTATTCATTGAAATATTCTACGTACATTTCAGATTATCCCCTTTTGATTGAAGGGACAAATAAAACTTGGCAATATACGTGACAATAAAGCAGTATCTGATAATTTGGTATAACAAGTGACCTGGTACTAATTCTCTATTCCCTGTAAATGATATACCTTAACTGATAGCTGATTACAAGTAAATAGTTTTGTATATTTCCTAGAAGACTATATGTATGTAGTAATTACAATGGATTATTTTTAACGCTGACACGTCCACTATATAAATAGCCATCCAGGACCGAGTTGTTTTATGTACATGTAGATTAAAATAAAGTCAAGCCATAGGGTTCGTATTCGCTGCCAAAGCTGACGCATTAACGAGGTCTCACTTGAAAAATGACGCGTTTGTTTGCTTGCATTTCCGTTTATTTATCGTCGGTACCGTAGCACATGTCCATATGAGCGACGCCCCCCCAGAAGACTGCTAGTTGTTACGGGGAATAGTGCGAGGATACAGGACGAAACTGCTGAGAGCTCCGCCTGGTTCTTTAACGTGCATGAATAGCACCGTCACACGGGGCCTCGGTTTACGTCTCATCCGAAATACAATTAGTTTGTTAGTTGATATGGTCAGGCCAGGGCTCGAACCTGTGATCTTGAGGTTTGAAGTCAAGTGCTATACAAACTGAGTAAAAGACGCGTATTGGCAGCTGGCGAAGATTTTGACGATCAGTATGTCTTAACTCTTAAAGTGTACCAGACGACACACTCTTGGACTGGTCTAAATTGAAAGACTTGCATACAACACTTTTAAGTTGATAAAATGTTAAAATACCTTTGTCTTTTGGAAAATGAAAAGACCGTGAATAATGAACAAGCAATTTTTCATTTTCAACAATGTTTTCGAAAGATTTTCTCTTTGAGGTTGTGGGCGTTAATGAGGCGTTATCTAGGAATGGGTAAAATACTTTATATATTAAAGTAGTGGTCGTTTTCAGTGTGTGTGTGTGTGTGTGTGTTTTCTTTTGTAAGGGTTAAGTGAGTTAAACCCATTTTGAAGCAACTTAGATTAATTCCTCTCGACTCTGCTTCCTGCAGAATACACCAGTTCTTACGTCGAATATATAGGCCGATGTATGAACCAAGATCGATGACCTCCTAAGGGAATCCAACTCGGATACATTTGAAAAAAAAAACTGTTAAAGCGTTAAGCCTATCTTGGCTAGCCATGTCGGCACCTCTATAGGCCAATGCATCGAAAGGAAGCACGTACGTTGCGGCGTTAAACCCAATTCAACCAATCGATCAATTGTCGATATCGTATCATAATACAATTACTTTTTCACAGAAAATTAAATAGATCATGACATGACGATTGGTCAAAATGAACGTCATAAGCATTTCGTTTGAGCTCCTAGACATGTACGGTAATCCCTTTTAGAAGTAAAACTAAAACTTAAAAAAAAAAGAAAGAAAAAATAACGAATTAAAACTTAATCTTTTAGGGTTCCACTGCATGAAGTGAAAGAAGGCGCGACTCATCTTGTATTTTGGGAAAATCGTTGCTTTGTTTGTAAATATCGTATCATAATACCTTTACTTTTTTCACCGAAAATCAAATAGGGCATGAAATAACAATTAGTCAAAATGAATTTCGTTTAAGTTCCTAGGTGTGAACACTGATCCTCCGTATATTAGCTAAAACAGACATGTCAAATTGTAAGGGGTTGCGAATATATACGATCACCCCCTACAAACACACAAATATTCTCAGAGAGACATCTACTTTAAAGAGCAGTGTGACTCATATAGAACATCAAAGTACTGTTAAAGAGTTGACCAATCTCGCCTGTCAATCAAATAACAAGTCGACCAATGAAATCGTTCTTTTAGACCAGAAATGAGTTTTGACCTCCAACATTGACCGCCATTTTTGTTATTTTTTTTGTTGGTTTTGCGACTTAATCGTCGTTACTACAGCTTATAAAGCTGTAGATACGACGTTTAAGTCACCAACCAACTATTGTACTTTTTTGTAAAATGCTATTCACCACTTTGAATTCGAAGTGGGCGTTCCAGTCGGGGTCAATGGGCATGGCCAACACAGTAAGTGGGCGGGGCTAGCGATTGGACAATTGTCAGGATGGGAGGGGTGGGGGCGGAAGTCAAGTGCGTATATACAAATTAGTTTCATTCTCTTGATTTTCGTGTTTTTTTTAACGATGCTCGATGTATGTCCACGCCTTCTGCATAAACGCATAAACATCACCCCGCGCTTTTACAAGACCCTATTGCCGCCGTCATACCGCAGTCGGTAGCGCGTCAGGCTCCTAATCTTCAATCACGGGATGTCATGGGTTCTATCCCCGGCGGCGGCACATATTCTTTTCGACATTTGTCTCTCACCAATGGTTGGATAATCGTAAACCTAAGTGGGATAGCAGCTGGAGGCTAGGAAAGGATGTAGTGGTAGTACTGGTGTGAGAAATACCAGGAATCCATTGTTAGGTGCTCCAGCCGCCGCGATATGACTGAAATACTGTTAAAAGTGGCGTTAAACCCCATTCAATCAATCAGTCATTTTCACGTGACAAAAATGTACACGTATCATCAAGTTTTCATTCCTGTCCAGTAATTCGTCCTATGGGATTTAAAAGTCGCACTAAAGGTTACTACATTTTAATCGCCCACAGACGAAACTAAAGTAGCGGCCAAAACAGGAACAGAATTGGTTTGTTAAAAAGGACGTAATTTATTCATTTTCAAACATGATATTGACGAGTCGTTTACCCCCTTTCATACTATTGTTCCTTGTTGGACGTATGAGAACATTTTCGAAAGGTACTGCGTTAACTCATTTATTTTCATTTTCCAGTTTTTTAACCTTTGATACAAGTATCTGAATGTTAAAAATTACTTTATTGTTTGCGGAAAGTTGAATCGTTACCTAAAACAACACTTGTAACGACTTCAATCGATGTAATACAAATCGTCGTTGGGCGTGCAAAATGTCGTAACTACAGCTTTATTCAAGCTGTAGTTACGACATTTTGCAAGCCAATCGACGAAATAATCCGATATCCTGGAGAACCTGCTGAATGACGTTACTTTATGGTGTTGGGAAATTTTAATGTTTTTATGACGTAACAATTGACCAATCGCTGGCCCCGCCCACTTACTCAATTAGTCATGCCTACTGACTCCGACAGGAAGTCCCATTTCGATTTTTAAAGGCGTTATTGTGCAAAATTTATGGCAAGCAGTACGCAACAAAAGTGTGAATAGTTGGTTGGCGACCTAAATGTCGTAACTACAGCTTGAATAAGCTGTAGTAACAATGTTTAAGTCACCAAAACAACAAATAAGCTTCACAAAATGGCGGCAAATGTCGTAGATCAAAACGAATTTCTGTTGTCAATGAATGATTTCATTGGACGACAGGTTATTTCATTGACAGGCGTGATTGTTCAAACGTCTATTGATTATTGCTACGCCCCTCAAGAGAAAAGCTTAACAATAATTGATATTCTGAGCATAGTAGGAATTAATATATATTCGGAATTAGGCTGTGCAAAATAGAAGCTTTAGCTTTGATGGGAGAATTGAGAATTCTAAAATCTTGGTCAAGTAGAAATCCGAATAAAACGAGAATCTTCTATTGTCCTGTTAAATGTTGGAAAACGTACAAAATAGCAACCATGTATATTTATATTTAATTTGAAAAATCAAATGCTTTTCAGAAATGTTGCATTAAATGAATTGGGACAGATTTTGTCGTATGTGACGTAGATCGAATAAACATGTATAGGGAATGAAAATATACTTCGTTCATACCTATTCCAATTCTTTGCACCAACACCAAATCTAGTCAAAGATCAATATACACCTCTTGCGCAATTCTAGAACTGTCCTAAACAATTCCAGAATCTATGGGCAAAGTAGGAATTCCTATTCTTCACCTATTGACACGGAAAAATGACAATATAAGGTCAATCTTTCTCGAGAGACCACTTATATTCAGCCAACACGTCCATTAACCCTTTCCTGTTCAATCCCTGGTTTTTACGCCCCTGTGATTTTATAATTGAGAAATCATTGTAGAAAAAGAAGAAATTGCTTGTAACAAGCAATTTCTTCTTTTTCTACAATATTTCCTAATCTACCGAATGGTTATTTATTAATTTCAATCCACTTTAAATTTTCGTCTGCAAAACCTTTGGATTTGGACAGGTCTAATATTTTGAAAAACAGGAAAGGGTTAAGCGATCATAATCGAAGTCTATTTTAAAAAGCAAAAGCTCTTAAGAAGTGAAGGCATACTGCTAAAAAGTTAAAACACAACTAAATCCTATCTTGTTGGGACTCATTAGAATCCGCTAATTGAGACGATTCTAATCGGTTCCAACAACATAGGATAAAGCTTGAATTCTGTAATAACTTTGTATGCATCGAATTAATTCTTCATACATTTGGCAAAATAGTATACTAAGCGACTCTTCTCTTCAGCGACCACTTTTTGGTCGTCCCTTGAGTGGTTGCTTAATACAAGATTTACTGTCAAATAATGTTAAGATCCACGACTGCCTTTTAAATCACTTTCATTTCGAAGAACGGTTGTCTTCTTAGCTACACTCTATTTGTCTTCTTAGCCACACTCTATTTAGAAAAAATCAGTCGTTCCACAACATGTTATTGAATGGAAAGACGCGCGATTTTGGTGGCATACTGAATTTTCGACATCTGCTTACAAACAGCAGACTATTTGAAAAGTGACCGAAAATTGTGACCGACAGATACATACGGATACAAGGACTTAAATAATGCTTCACAGAATGTGTTTACAAATTATTATAATATTGATCATTTATGAGATTGAATTCAATTTTTTAATTTTCATATATGAATGCCATCAATGGGTTTGATCGAAAAGTCTCAATCCAGGTCATTTAACAAATAAAGAGATTTTCTCGTTTTCATTAGGGTATAAACCTCAAAACATAGTCAAAATGTATAAATGCGCGAAGCGGATTCCTACGTAAGTGTAATTAAGTTTTTAGGTTCATACCTCAATTATAACAAAACAATTTAATATTCTCTTCGTTACTTAAAACTTAATGAAATCAAGCAAAAAACAGAATAACCTTTTTCTCTCGAAATCATTTCCCAGCACTGTTTCTATATTGATTATTAAAAGAAAACCCTCACACACTTTGTTCATTTTTTCGGTTGTATCTCTACTTAGTATCGCCAGAATTTGATAACTTTTAGCCCTTTTTCATAAAAACATGCCTTTTTCGATTAATAAGTCTAAGCAGTTGGTCATTTTAATGGCTAAGCTTACCGCCTCGAGGAACCCCCTAATGATATATGGGAGCAACTAAAAAAATATAGTATAGGTCTATCCATTCCTTTATGTGAGAAGCGTCGTCCCTTCGAGAACCGTAGAGCTTTTAAATCCGTGCATATTAGTGAGTGACATCTGTACTTTGCTCTCTGTAAAACTTAATTGATTTAACCCATTCCCAAACGACTGGTCCAAATCCAAAGGAGTTACAGATGATGTTATAAAGTTTATGAAATTTTAGATATTGTCAAGTTTCGGAGTGGAAAACATTGTGGAAAAAGAAGAAATCGCTTGGTACAAGCAATTTCTTCCTTTTCCACAATGTTTTCCTAAACTTTTTGTTCTTGATGGGCGTAAAAAAAGGGGGGGGGTATGTTGGAATGGGTTAAGTTCATACTCGGGCTATGATCAGGAAATAGGGTGTGTGTGTTTAATACTTTTCGGTTTCGTGTTTCATTGAAAGCGGTCCTATGGATGACATACAAGGAAATCAATTAAAGATTAAAGAGATTTGTGGTCACTTTATGATAAGTTTAAGTTAATTTTCTTTGAATAATAGAACAAGATCATGACTCTAAATATTAATTTAGTCCTTGTGGTAAGACATATATGGTAAAAGATCGCTGTTTGTTTAGATCCTGGTACATTCAAACTTGTCTGACCGACAAACTCAACCAAGCGAACATTCGACTCGTTTGCGGATCGCCGCTGTCAATAAAAATATCGATTGACCAATCAAATCATTCATACAGAAAGTGACTTCTGACCTCAGATATATGTGTAAAGCATTGTGTTGATTTGGCGGCTTAAATGGTCTTTTTTTTTTAGCTTATTCAAGCTATTGTTACGACTTTTAGGTCGCAATAAAAAACAACAACAACAACATCACAAAACGATAAGCGTTTTGTTTTATGCACCTTGTCACATAATTTACAAATAATGTCGTTTACAACCTCAGACAAACTCGTAGGCCAGTGTGAATGGTTTTCCATGCGCCAATCGACTGGAGAAAAAAACAAGATCATTCCACTCATTTCAGCCAATGAGTACATCCTTCGCTGACCCAGAGGGGGACCATGTCCCTCCCTATGGGGTTTTCGGTAGAAATATGGTTAATCTGGAAATCAAAGTAGCATATTGTCAGTCGCTAACCAAAGAATAATGTCTACGGTTGTGTTAAAGCTGTAGTTTCGACATTTTATTCACCAACTGAAGAATATTACAAAAAAAGAGTACATTTTCGGTTAGGACTCCCCTGTGAAAAATATCTGGATCTACACATGCTCTTTGTTATTGATAAGTGTTAGCAACTTAAATCCCGAAATCTTCGCGGATGCGTTTTCTTCATCCTCTATTTTCTTTTTTACAATCAAATAAATCGTTTAACAGATAGGAGCAGACTTCAAGTTAAAAAAAACAAAACATTTTGTAATTTCTTAGAAAAGTGCTCAAATGACATCTCCTAGAACTTGTTGGATTGCCATCTTATTTTTGCACCTAGTTTAACAACAACGGTAATATGATTTTAAATGTCAATAGTCCAACAGACAATATCACGGAAAATTATGTTTTGATATCTTGTGTTCATTTGATAAATTAGCCACGCCTTTTTCTTCCTTATGTTTAACCGCTGACTCATTTTGCAGATGAATTACTTGAACTATTGATTTTGATTAGACGCATCAAAGCCTTAGCCGTATAACTAAAAAGCAAACGTTTGGCTTTTGACACAGATGTCTTAATGGAAAAAGAAAGCTGAATCACTACGATTGTCGCTTGAACATTAACAAAACCCTTACTGTTTTTAGCTCGCCTGAGCATGAAGTGCTTAAGTGATATATTGTGATCACTCTTGTCCGGCGTCCGTCCGGCGTCCGACGTGCATCGTGCGTCGTCCGTCAACAATTACTTTAAACGACATCGCCTACCAAACTACTGGGCCAATTTGAACCAAATTTGGCAGGAATGTTCCTTAGGTGGTCCCCTTTGAAAAAAGGAAAAAAAAAAAAAAAATGAAACCCGTTAACAACTCTAGTTGCCATTGGAACAAAAATTGAAATTTTAAAATAATCTTCTCCTCCTGACCCAAAAGGCGTAGAGCCTTGATATTTTGCATGAAGCATCAGTATATTGACCTTTTTTTTTTTTTAAATAGCTAAAATCATGATCCTCGGATCCCCAGGAGCGGAGTCCCAGGAGATTTCGGGTTTATATAGAAATAAAGAGCGATTTTTAAATGACGTCTATTCCTAAACTACTGGGCCAATTTGAACCAAATTTAGCGGAAATATTCCTTAGGCGGTCCCCTTTAAAAATAGCTAAAAAATGAAACCAGTTAAAAACTCTCGTTGCCATTGGAACAAAAGTGAAATTTTAAACGTAATCTTTAAAAATCTTCTCCTCCTGCCCGAAAAGGTGTAGATCCTTGATAGTGTGCATGAAGCATTAGTATATTGACCTCATTCAAAATAGCTAAAAACATGATCCTCGGGTCTCCAGGGGCGGAGCCCCAAGGGGAGGGGATTCATATAGAAATAAAGAATGATTTTTAAATGACATCTCCTCCCAAACCACTGGTCCAACTTGAAACAAATTTGGTAGAAATGTTCTTTAGGTGGTCCCCTTTAAAATTGCTGAAAAAATGAAATCCGTTAAAAACTCTGGCTGCCATGGCAACAAAAGTGAAATCTAAAAGTAAATTTAAAAATCTTCTCCTCCTGACCAAGATGGCGTGGAGCCTTGATATATTGCATGAAGCATTAGTAAATTGACCTCTTTTAAAGTAGCTAAAATCATAATCCGCGGGTTACCAGTCGCGGAGCCCCTTGGATTGGGGTTTATATAGAAATTAAGAGCGATTTTAAAAAGTCATCTCTTCCTAAACCTCTGGGCCAATTTGAAACAAATTTAGCAGAAATGTTCTTAGGCGGCCCCCTTAAAAATAGCTTAACAAAAAATGAATTCCGTTTAAAACTCTGGTTGCCATGGGAACAAAAGTAGAATTTTAAACAAATCTTTAAAAAACTTCTCCTTCTGACCCAAAAGGTGTAGATCCTTGATATTTTGCATTAGGTATAAGTATATTGACCTCTGTTAAAATAGCTAATTCATGATCCTCGGGTCTCCAGGGTCGGAGCCCAAAGGGGGTAGGGTTCAAATATAAATATAGAATGATTTTTAAATGACATCTCCTCCCAAACCACTGGTCCAATTTGAACCAAATTTGGCACAAATGTTCCTTAGGTGGTCCCCTTTAAAATTGCTGAAAAAATGAAGTTCGTTAAAAACTCTGGTTGCCATGGCAACAAAAAGAAGTTTAAAACTAATCTTTAAAAATCTTTTCCTCCTGACCCAAACGGTGTATATCCTTGATATTTCGCATGAAGCTTCCGTATATTGACCTCTTTCAAAATAGCTAAAATCATGATCCTCGGGTAGCCAGGGGAGGAGCCCTGGGAGGGGGGTATATAGAAATAAAGCACGATATTTTAAGGACAACTCCTCCCAAACCACTTGGCCATTTTGATCCAAATTTAACAGAAATGATCATAAGGTGGTCCCCTTTAAAAATTGCTAAAAGAATTTAAATCCGTTAAAAACTCTGGTTGTCATGGCAACAAAATTGAAATTATAAAGTAATCTTTAAAAATCTTCTCCTCCTGACCCAGATTGCGTAGAGCCTAGATATTTTGCATGAAGCATCAGCATTTTGACCTCTTTCAAAATAGCTAAAATCATGATCCTCGGGTAGCCAGGGGAGGGGCCCTGGGAGGGGGTATAGGCATGAAGCGTCAGTTCACAGACTTCTTTCTTATTTCTGAAATAATATCCCATCGATCCAGAGGGGAAAAAAAGTTAATTCCTTCTTTCAAATTTGCCCTTAAGCCTTGTAATTTGTAATTTAGACTTTTCGATCCCCAGATACATTGTCTATATATGTAAGTATGGCCCACTTGTATCATAATCCTAACCTTAACATGAAATTATACTGTTGAAAGAAAAAGTGCCTTTATCTCAGGTGAGCGCCCCAGGGCCTACAGCTCTCTTTTTTTATTGTTGCTGGGGTCTTTTGCAGCAGTCTAGAAACCTCGTTCACTCGCCCAAAATATCGATGCATTCAAATACTATTTCTTCTCAACAGAACATGAATTAAATTTTGCAGAAATATATTAATCCGGCATAACGACATGTACGTCATTGGGTGAGCAAATTTGCCGTAACTACATCTTTATTCAAGCTGTAGTTACAAAAATTTGTACGTCCAACGACGTTATATCTTGTCTACATGTGTAGTCTCGTTTATCTTCCGTGTCTATCGTAGAGCACGCCGATATGAGAGAAGATCCATGAAGAAGATTAGTAGTGACGGGGGATTGTACAAGGCTACAGGACGCACTACTAGGAGATCCACGTGATTGTTTAACCCATTAACGGACGACAAAATTTTAGACTGGTCCAAATTCAAAGAAGTTGCAGATGACAGTTTTACGTTGATGATTTTTTTTTTTAAAATATTTGTCATTTGAGGTAGAAAACATTGTGTATAATAAAGAAATTGCTTGTAACAAGCTATTTCTCCATTTTCCATAATGTTGTCCAAAGCTTTCATATTGAGGGGCGTTTTAAAACGTCATTGTGCGGGAATGGGTTATATTTTTCGGTGTATAGCTCGGGTCACGAATCTTTTATCTCGAGGTTTAAAGTCGAGCACGATTATCATACTATATTAATGAAAAGTTGATGAGCTTCTTTAAAAATCGTCTGAAACTTCCTTGAATTTGGACCGGTCCAAAATTTTGTCGTCTTGTAATGGAATAATATGATAACATTGACATTACAAAAAGTATATGTATTAAGTAAATACATGAAGCTATCAATGATAATGTAACATGGTCGTTCAAATATGGCAATTTTCTACCAATGGTGTAACACAAGGAAGTGAACTTGTTTCAGTCAATCATCTGTATCGAGGTTATCTAATTTCAAAAATTTTTATGGGAAGAAGACGGATCATTAAGGTTTGCGTTTCTTAAGGAAGGAAAAAATAACTCTAACGTTGTATTAATTACTTCCCTTCAAGACAAAATTATTTATTTTTTGGTTTCGTCTATCAAAAACGAGCGTTCTGATTGGTCGAAAAATATTCATAACTCCATGAACAAAATTTTGATCACGCAGTGATTTTGTATGCTTCCGCACAAAATAGTCACATACAAAAAAGGTATCAAAATTTGTAAAGCTTTTGTTTTTTTCGCTCGATGCTATTAAATTATAAGAAATGAAGAGAATGTTTTTTGTTTTCATAGAGGTATGAACTTCTTCGCGTATTCATACAGTGTGACTAGTTTTTTCGGTTCATACCTCCATGAAAACAAAACAAAAAAAAAATTAAAAAATATTCTCTTCAATTCCTAATATTATGCTCTGTTATTTTTTGCAGTGTTGGTCATTAGATTTTAACGTTCTGACGGTTAAAAGAATAATAAGAATTGTATTAAAAGTGCTAGTATGATTTAGTACGTGTGGTTCCAAATTATTTAAGAGATGAATAGAATACTTTTTTGTTTTCATGGAGGTATGAAACGAAAACCCTAATCACACTGTATGAAAACGCGATTCGTTTCAACCTCCATGAAAACAAAAAATATTCTATTAATTTCTTATAATTTAATGACATCCAGCGATAAAGGCAAATACTTTATACATTTTACAAATACATTTTTTTGGAACTCTTTTTGTGTGGAAGCATACAAAATAGCTGCGTGATGAAAATTTAGTTAATGGAGGTGTGATTTTTTAATATTTTTTTTTACCAATCAGAACGCTCGCTTTTGATGAACGAAACTAAAAATTGAATCATTGTGCTGTGGAAAATCTTATCGGGAAAAGGAGAATTATCGACTCACAAGCAGTCTCCCCTGTTCAACATTAACACAAATATTTCAGATAGATTATACGAATCATACTGACATAAATTATTCTAAATTCCCACAATTAAAATTTTTACTCCTATCTCAACGATAATTTTCAAAAATTCAGAAGATATTGTTGGAAAACAACAAACCGCTTGTTGCAAGCAACGTTGCCATTTCAAAGATTGTTATATAAGCTACTTTCTTGTTAATTAAATTACCTGTACAATGTGTATCATGTGTATGTGTATCATTTTTTGAAGAAGTTCCAAGATATGTAGCTGATGACAGAAAGTCTACAAAAGATACTTGAAAACAAGGTAATGTATGGTTGAATGGTAGGTTTCAAACCATGCATTTTCTTTTGCAGATACAATATGGGTGGGAGAAAGCGCCCCGTCCCTCTTCGATATTTTCATTTTGTAGATACAGAAATAGAAACATTCTTTTCCGAAAAGTCCGTTAAAAGGAAAACTATGCCCATGTCGTCCACTTAGTCCCCTTCCCAAATTAAACTGATGAATACGTACATTGATTATCAGCTATTGGAAATACATGACAATTTCAGTGTCTTCAATTTCTCTGCGCGTAAAAAAAAAACAAAAAACACCAGCAAAGGACGGTAGGTGTTGAGTGCCTTCTCAAAGTGGATAGGTTGATTCATTTACACCAAAAAGCAAAATTTACCTGGATGCATATAGGTTTATTATATAATTTCTATTTTTAGTCGAACTAATTCTCTTATAACTATTTGACTTTATATTCAATATACATATTCTGAAGCTCTGAAAATTAAGATAAGGCTTCTTCGAATGAAAAATATATATATATTTTTTTCAAAGAACGCGGTCCCTGGCTTTTCGTCATGTTAGCGTATTGTATGAAATATATTTTGTTCTCTGTTTTTAGCCTGAGATTGCGTAAGCAATCTGAGGCTAAAGTTACCATGATAAAAATTCAAACCCATGCAGAGTTTAATTTGAAAACATAATGTAAAAACATCTACCACAATTAATGTGATCTTCTGTCGCTTGAAAAGTAGATCGGATCTGACCATAAATTGATACGCCCGATTGAGGCGAGAAGGACGAAGGCGAGATATGACTCATTGAAAGCTGTCGGCTTGATGTACAGTACTTTCGTGTGAGTGTTCTGAATTTGGAAAATTACAAAACTTGACGAGTGAGTGGATAGAAAGAATGGAGATATATAATATATTGGAAATTATTAAACATAATATATATAATCATATCATATTGTTAAGAAAAAATAAGGTGTTTGTTTCATACCAAAATAATATTACATATTCTAGAGTAATATTGTTAAAACGGTCCGGTTAGACGAACTTGCTGTATAAAGCTGATAAGCGAAGCTGTCGGTTTTACGCACGATTGGAATGTTTTGTTTAACAATTTAATTAGTGATTCATAGGATCAGAAACAGTTTGGTCGTGCTCGGACTTTGTGTCTATATATTTTTACCTCCGAATTCTACCCAAAGGATGCAACGTCTACATACCGCTTTTGAGAGGTGTACATAATCATGTCAACCTGGTAAACGACCGCCTGCCCTCTCTCGCTCTCTTTATCTGGAGATTATAGAGCGCATTATTTTGACATAACGAAATTGCTCTGTGTGGTAGAATACTCACATCGCACGCAAGAGCCTCCTAGTTCTAACCTGGCTAAACGCTCCATTCCCCCATCTCTCTCATTCTCTAGCTTTCTCTCGCTAGCTCCACTGGCTGAACGCCAACGAGTTTTTGTCATGATGTGGTGTCCGTCGTCCGTCCATCCGTCCGCCAACTTTTACTTTAAAAATCTTCTTCTCAGAAAGTACTGAACATAATTCAACCAAACTCAACCAAAATTCACAGGAAGGATCCTTGGGTAGCCTTTATCAGATCCCTTCAGAGCATTTTGATCGGGTGAAAATATGTAAAGATATATACATGTAAATATATCGTTACAATACCTCAACGGGATGAAAATTATTGCGGGCAGGTTGTGTCCCCTAGCGCACAAATTGGCAGATCTGCGCATAATCGACAGTAGATTCTGGTAGAAAGTGGCACCTCCGATAATCCGACCATCAAACTTTTCCTGTCCAGATTATATATCTCCTGTATACATATCTCAGGCTTTCAGCGCTTCCAGCGCTTTGATTATCTAAATGTTTATATATAATTTCAGTAAATTTAACTAATGATTTAACGTTTTTTGGTTCTATTTTATGCTAGTTTTGAAGCGAAAATAGCATTTTTTCGATAAAATACATGGAAAACTATCCTGTTTTTGTGTATGTTTTTTCAGCACACTATTTCATTTGTATCTCCTGAACATTGTATTAATTTTGTGAAGATGATATATGTCTTAACGTACTATTTGATTGGTCTATTGACATTTTGACTGACAGAGGGGTCTATCAATGGACGGTCAGGACACCAAGGTTTTGTGACCATATACCGACAAACTGTCCTTGAGTATGAACTAGCAAAGTTCTTAACAACATTTTACAAAACACACAAAATAGTAACAGGCCAATTTTTGTCGCGGAAAACGGTCACCAAGATTTCCGTGATATACAAACATTGTTACAATCAATTGTCCATTTAAGTCGTGTTTTGACTTTTCTTTGGATGTACAAACAAAACTTGTCGAGGTGATACTGGCCTAGCACACAAACACAAACTATTTTAGTCAAGGAGAGTTTTACTCAATTTGCAATTGAAGGTATATAACCACTTAAACACATATTAATAGATATCATTTAAGCTCATGTATTCGTTTGTAGTAAATGGAATGCGACATTTATGTTGGAAAGTCATAGAAATAAGAGGGAATTAAATTAGAAGTTAGAATGCATTCTCGTTTGAATAGGCCTGCTAAGAACGTGTCATTTCACCCCTTGACTAAACTAAAACTCCATAGGCCTTCTTATCGGCTCTGTGTCCAGAATTCCCAAAGGTTTTAATTACCGCAAAAAGAATGAATTAAAACAATGCTTGGCTATTTCTCCGTAAAATAACCCTTTCCTGTTCAATCGGGAATTTCACGTCACTGTAATTCTATCCTCGAGAAAACATTGTGGAAAACGAAGAAAATATTTGTAAAAAAGCTCCTTTTCCCACCACATTTTCTACCACATGGGGTTGGTTTCCTTTCAAACTGCAGTCAATTTTCATTGTTGTCTGCAACCTATTTGGATTTAAACCAGTCTAAAATTTCAACGACAAAAAAAAAAAAAAAAAAAAAAAAAAAAAAGACAGAAAAGGAATAATCATGACTGTACTTTCAGAAGTCATTTTAAAGTACGTGAAGTTAGACTCAGAAACAATCCGATTATCATGTCCACAAGGCCACGTGATCTTCAACCCGCAACTTCTTGGGGGAGTTTTAACGACAACGTCATCAACAAACTGTACCGGAGTATCACCCCAAATCAAGGACCGCACGGACAAATGCCATTTTCGGAAAAACTGCGAGATTGAAATTAGTAACAAAGATACTATTCAGTGCAGAGGAGGAAAACAAAACGTAGATTTCATAGTAATTAGTCAACCGTACTGTATACCAAGAGGTAAGTACATCGATGGATTTTTGTAAAAAATAGTTTATGTCTTAGTATCGGCAATAATCTGAATTGCTTAAAAGCCTTATAGTTCTCGTAGGGGCGAAATTTCTCACCAATCGGACTCCTGATATCTGAAATTGTTTACAGACGGCTCTAGCAACAATTTCAGATTAGGTCAGATGATCGAGCTACGTTAAGCGTTGCCGCACAGGAAACGAAAATGAAAATGAATTTTATGCTTCCAACGCAAGATAATTTTAGAATTTATTTTAGTTTTCTGTTCGGCAAAACGTTTCAAAGCTTGCTTTTGAACTTTCGTGAAACTATTTACAGAGGGGTCGGTAAACACTTTTTTCAGGATTCCTTTTGGTGAGAAATTTTGTCCCTCCGGGAGATATAAAGCCTTTAGATAAATCACTTGAAAATGATAGATTAAAAAGAAATAGTTTATTGGTATCTTACGATGAGTTAATCATTGTAACTACTAAATATTAAGAATAGCCTATTTCTCACTGATGCCAATTACTTTACTGTTCAAGTTAATTTAACCCCTTACCACCTAATGATTCTTTCTGACGCCATGCTATTTCACAATGTTTCCTAACCTATTTGTCACTTATTTTCCAATTAAACCGCAATTTGAAATGTCATCTGCAACTTCTTTCAATTGGACCGGTCTAGAATTTGGTTTTCTGGTAATGGATTAATGAGCAACTGACCAAGAAGCAGCCCGCACTTATTATAGCAAAGAAAATGGTATGGTGAAGAGCATTATGTATATGAATCTTAACCCATGTTATACTGAAAAATATCATATTCTGCATTAAAATCAAAGGGCCGAAAACACTAAACCTACTAATTATCTGTCATCTGAAAATTAATGATATGAGCGCGTGCGTGACATTTCCAACCATTACACATGTGCGCCAAGTAAAGACTCAGATCAGCCTGTGCATCCTCACAGTCTGATCAGAGTCTTCACTCTGCGCTCTGTAGATATATACTGACCCAAAGCTTCTTTTAACAATCATCGAATATTCTAATTGTCCCGAATGGCTGTCCAGTGTGCTCAATTTGTGCGAGTCACGCACCTGCGAAATTGTTGGAAATGTCACGCACAGGCTCATATTAACAATTGTTTGCCCGTGCCTGCTGCCAAACAGTAATATTCCGCTAATAGCATGACAATATAGCTAATAGCAGTCCTGAAATCGAAATCACATGTATGAATGGATGTGTTTGTGACAATAGATTATTGATGTAATGTTCGGATAATATAAGGTAAAATTCGTCGACTTATCAAATCATTTGAAATCAGGATTGGTGAAAATTTTAAAAAAGTGGACGCTGTGTTACTAATAAAAGGATTAAGCTGTGTCTTTTTATTCCACATACTTCAGATATTATAATAGATATTGGAAGAAATCGGACAATGCGATATGAAGAACAACATGGCATAATACGAAGTCATCGTTTTTTTCCGTTGTTGTCCCGGAATATTCCGAGAAAGTCTACCATCCGAGTACCTATCCCTAAATCGTACACATTGTATATTACCTACCATTCTGGCAAGGGAAGACGACTCCGTGATGTTGCAGTTTTTAAACGAGTGGGGTCTAACATAACACCCATACGATTACGACCCAATAAAGTCAGCCGAATAAAGTACGTAGGGCATGGTGTGAAAGAACTGGTTGTGAAAACAACGTTACGTAAAGGAAAGCAATCTCGTGGTTTTGTTATTCCATTTGCACGTAAGTTTTATTTTTTTTTTACCTAAAACGATATTATGTTAAAAGATCTTAAAGTTAGCTCTACTTGCTGAAAGCTGGCGTTGCAATCTCTTCAGAAAAATCGTGATGAATTTCAATTAAATTCTACAGGAACAATCCTTTGGTTACCCTTTATCGGATTCTTTCAAAGAAGTTTGATCATATAAAATGGCTTCATTGACCGGGGGATTTTCCATATAGGCCTACTGGTAGAAATCCACTTTCAGAATCTATCGGAAGGATTTCAATTGATATTTTACATGAATTTTATTAGATTTCTTGAAATGATTTTGATCAGATGAAAAACATGAAAATCATGTGCGGGGCTTAAAGCATGATACATGTATATAGTGAAAACTTTGAAACTTCTTGACGGATTAAAGAAATACAAGAATGATCCTTGGGTGATTTGATCTTGATCTTGAGCTTTCATAGATGTGGCGTAATTGTTTGTATGGTCTATACTGTAGCTTTGAAAATGTTCTCCCCAAGAAACTACATGCTTGATAGAAATGATATTTTAAATAAATTCATTGGTAATCTCTAATACTAGATTTCTTTTTTAAAATGATCTGTTTCATAATTGGGTGGCCCTGATTGAAACCGCTAAATGATGTAAATCAGTTACTACTAGGAAAGTAATTTTTGAATAATGATGAGTTTATTCGCTTTTTTTATATAAAAACTTCACATGTCATTCATGTCAATTCACGCCCATGCGCCGCTTGTATGTAAGTGTATTACCCTTTATCATGCTGAATAAAATCCTTTTCAGAATTGTATAAAGATCAAAGGACTGAAAGCACTGGTAGTACTTGTTGTTCAGTTGTCAATACTTCTATCAAAACCTAATTTCATAAACAACTCTGGTTTCAAAAGGACAGACAGGATGTATAGATGAAGATCAGGCTGCACTATTGTGCAGTCTGATCTTTGTCTATACCTCCTGCTTAAACCGGAATATTACGGGTTCAGAATGGCAAGGATTAAGAACCTAAAGATCAGTCACCTGGAAGTAGAACAGCAAATTTTACTCTTGTCATATTATATTCGAAATCATAGTAGAGATGTTACCCTTAAACTCTGTTACACATATTTTTCAGGAATTTCATTGGTCTTGGCAGCAAAGCTCAAATATATGTTAGCGATGCCCCGTTGATCCTCTTTCCCCCACAAGAATTAATCTTCAGGGTGCCCCCGGATCCTAATTTAATTTACCTACTTGAATTTAAGGGCACAGAATCTCGATTTGAACAACGCAAAACTGGTTTAGTTGTCGTTGTGACAAGTGTCTCTTATTTACACTTCCTTTTACAGATAAGGCAAATTTAAAACTAATTTGAGCCAATTGAATACATTGTTTTTTCTTCGATAATATATATCTACATTTCATTATCAGAGCCTATCAGCATTCAGTGAGTTGAGTGTCAAAATCCCCCATGGTCAATAAGGAAGTTTTTTTGGGTTGAACATTAGTACAAACCTCGCTTACAGCCAACTCGACCCATAGGTTTTCACGTTCGATGAACGAAATTCTAATGCAAAGAATAATATTTTATATGTGTGTTTTCAGCATGTAACTGGTCAAAAGTACATTGTATATTAGCTGTCCTTTTGTGCAATTGGTACATTGATTCATTAGATTGTATCTTTTTTTTCACTGCACAGTTTATCTAAAATCAAGGAAGTTAGATCGACCGGGAAATCATTTCAATTTCCTTATATGGTATATCTATTTAACTATGACAAACAAGGTTTGGTGATATTAATATTTTAAGATATTTCCTTCTTTTCTCTCAATCCCCCTTTATCTCTCACTCTGACTCTCTCTCTCTCTCTCTCTCTACCTCCCTGCCTCTCCCCCCTCTCCCCCCCCCTCTCTCTCTCTCTCTCTCTCTCTCTCTCTCTCTCTCTCTCTCTCTCTTTCAATTTTGACAAACCAATCGCGGTTTGAGTTTTTGTTTAATAAATGTAGTTTTTTTTAAATCTCGCCAGTAATGCCATTATTTCGTACTATTGTTTGTGATTCGGGTACACTCATTGACGTCGGATTTATTCCTTAACCCATTCCCACACAATGACACTTTTGGCGCCCCTCAAGAAAAACAATTGGGAAAACATTGTGTAAAATGAAGAAATTGCTTGTTGATAAAAGATTAACATTCCATAAACTTTTGTCATATGCAACTCTTATCAATCTGGTTGGTTTATTGATTGAATGGGGTTTAACGCCGCTTTTAACAGTATTTCAGTAATATCGCGGCGGCTTGAGGACCTAACAATGGATTCCTGGTATTTCTCACACCAGTACTACCACTACATCCTTTCCTAGCCTCCAGCTGTTATCCCACTTAGGTTTACGATTATCCACCCATTGGTGAGAGACAAATGTCGGAAAGAATATGTGCCGCCACTGGGGATCGAACCCATGATCTGCCATTATTGAAGATTAGGAGTCTGATGCGATACCGACTCCGACCATCTGGTAATGGGTTAAACATTGAAACACGAACTAGCTGGCCGTATTTTTCAAAAAGGGGACCAAAAAGTTCCTAAATTGATATTTTGTAATAAAATTATAGGAAAAGACTTCTATGAAATATTTAACCTATTACCGGACGACAAAATATCAAGCTTGCCCAAATTGAAAGAAATACAGACGACCTTTCAAGATGCATTTTAATTGGAGAATATTGTGAATAAATGAGAGCAATATCTCTCACATGATACGCAGTTTTCTCTTAAGGGCGTCAAAATGTGCGGTTTCTCTGAAAAGGGAGATCGCATCTATGAATAACCTATTTTAACGTCGGTGCGCGAGCAATATGTCGTAACTACAGATTTGATAAACTTTGTGATTCTTTATTAAAGCTGTAATTACGACATTTTGTTCACGCACCGACGATATGTTCTATTTCTAGTATATAGTTACAAGTCTCTGAAGCATCTGCGTTCATGGCCGAAAGAAGCCCGTCCTGTTATGAGAGACATAGGTTGGATATTTGAAGGTATTGAAACATGTTTGTTTTTTTATTACGGCGAACATTATTGACCAATCGCTGGCCCCGCCAACTTATTACATTTGCTACGCCCATCAACTCCGACAGGAAGTCTCGCTTCTATTTTAAATGGCGTTATTTTGCACAATTTATGTCAAGTAGCATATAACAAAAGGGTAGAATAGTTCGTTGGCGACCTAAACGTTGTAACTACAGCTTAAAAAAAGCTGTAATTACAACGTTTAAGTCGCCAAACAACAATATTGGTCATAATTTCAATGTCGGGCTTAACAAAATAACTTGACTGGTCGATATATTTCTTGGTTGACAGCCGTGATTGGTCAATTCCTGCATATATTGAAAGATCGTTGGTAGCGCCCTCTGATCTCCAACATGCTATCTTAACCCTTGTCCTGCTCAATATTTTTCCTCTTTTCACTACATTTGAAAACTTTGACATAATCAGATCAATCTTGTTTTCAAAGGTTTCTCTAAAAACAACAAAAATAAGCAGGTAGTTTAGGCTAAGATCAGACTGTACGTCTGTGCAGGCTGATCTTAGTCTATACACCTGCCAGAGCTATTATCAAAGTTGGAATATTCCGGGATCAGCATGACAAGGATTAACTGAGCTGATAAACGGCATTTTTTTAAATAAGTGACCTGGGTCTTAAAATAAAAGGCAAAGCGCTGGATGGCGACCTACACGTTCTAACTACGGCTTATCTAAGCTGTAGTTACAACAAGTAGCTCATCATACCAACAAAAGTACTCGACGTAAATGTTCTAATTTCTCTTTCGGTCTAAATAAATACTTTGATAGGTCAATCAAGAATTTGATTAATAGCTATAGTCCACCATTTAGAAGTTTCAGACGGAAACACCGTAGAGCAAATGTACGTCATCAAGTGAAAGGGGGCTATCTTAGGAGTCCGCGAAGGATTGAACATTTTCCCTCATCGTAATCTGTCTAAGTATATTATAGCAATTCTACATCACTTCTTTCATATTTTGAATGGAAATACGATGTCTGCTTGACCTCTGCTGTATCCGCTCTCTTTTCTCCCATGTATTTGTACGTTATCCCCAGATGGACACATTTAGGGGGGTGTTCTTAAACAGATGAAAATATGAACCGCTTAATGATTAGAGTACGGGAGGTAACAATGATAATTTTACAATGTCTCTCTGTAGAGATTGTCTTCTACTTCCATAGATTAACAAGGAGAGTCAAAACTCTGTGAGGATTAGAACAAACAGTTTGATTTTATTAGGTTACTTTAAATGTCAATCAAATGAAAATCACAAACTTTCTAAAAATCGCTCGAAGCCTTATCCTACAGAATAAAATTCTTACATATGGTATAGTGCTAACATCGTAAAATACTATTTTGTTTTGACATTTTACAGTAAAGGCAGTTATTGAGCAATGTACTGTGGAATCACCGGGTCACGTGACTCTCACGTGCCCTAAAGACATGGTAATATACTCACCGGCGTTAGGAGAGTCGGGATATACGAGACTCGAGTCCAAATGTTCGTGGGGGCGTTACCCGTGTGGAGGATTTTCGCCAGGAATTCTCGTGCAGAAAAACACGTGCTACTGGCAGAATAGGTGTAACGTCACGTGGCCAGGCCCTCGGCCCATTCTCGTATCGAGAAGACCCAAGTGTATCGGTTACCAGGCGTCTACAATTGGGTTCTCCGGACACAGATGTGTTGATAAGCGTAAGTGAATGCGACTATAAACAAATTGACTAAAGTACATATTCGGTTAGCCGACTACTATCCCTTTCCAACACAATGACGCTTTTTTCGGAAACCATTGTGTAAAATGAAGAAATTGCTTGGAACAAGCAATTTCCTCATTTTCCATGATGTTTTCAGATGAGAAACAAACATCTGAAATTTCACAAACTTAAAAATGCGGTCTCCTGCAACTCCTTTCAGTTTGGACTAATCTAAATTTGCCGTCTGGTATTTGATAAATTGGAGATGAAGAACTTAACGAAACTCGTGAGACTTAATCCCGGTGTCTAATAAAAAAAACCCACATAAATTCGGAATACTTTTCTCAGAGATTACACGTAACTATGTAACGTACTCTGACCGCCTATTTTTCTCAATTTCTAGATAAATGTACATTGTTTTTTTCCAAATAATTAAAATGACGCCATTTTAAAATGATGATATAAACACCACATTTGTATAATTTATAGCGACAATTGATTTTGCGAATGCAATTTCTCTTTATTGTATTGATTTCTTCCAAATGAATCAAAATGATGATATTTTAAGATAATGATAAAAACACCGTATTTACTAAATTTATTGTGACAACTGATTTCAGGAATACAATGTCTGTTTGTTGTATTTCTTCCAGATTCCATTTATGATTTATGTGACCAAAATGACACAGAAGTTATCAAATCGAAATGGGGAATCATCAGAAGTCACGCCACGTACCCATGGTATTTTGATTCAAAGTACGCCGTATGTAAGCGGATCATCAAGGTAAGCTACACCATGTTTAATTGACCAATCGCTGGCCCCGCCCACTAAATCCTTTGACCTCGCCCACTGACTCCAACAGGAAGTCCCGCTTCGATTTTTAACGGCGTTATTGTGCAAAATATATGGCCAGTAGCATGTTGCAAATTAGTAGAATGGTAGGTTGGCGACCTAAACGTCGTAACTATAGCTTGAATAAGCTGTAGTTACGACATTTAAAACTTATGGACCAAAATGGCGGACTGATTATTTGATTGAAAGTCGCGATTGGTTAATTGATAGTCAGTATCAACGTTAACAACTTTATATGAATGTCACGGAAACGGATACATTTTTTTTATTCTACAAGACTTTCTGCATACTTTAGCAGAAACAAACAATATTTGTAACGGATCTGTTAATTGTCATCTGGACACTATAATAGCACCTTTAATCCATTCCCACACAACTAAGTTTTAGACTGGTCCAAATTGAAAGGAGTTACAGACGACAATTTAAAGTTAAGGAAATGTTAGATTTTTTCAACTTTCTGGGTAGAAAACATTGTGTAAAATGAAGAAATTGCTTGTCACAAGCAGTTTCTTCATTTTGAACAATGTTTTCCCAATGTATTTTCTTGAGGGGCGTCAAAAGGCGTCACTGTGTGGGAATGGGTAAAACCACAAGGCCCCCCCCCCTTGTTTAGATGTGACCAAACATTCAGATGACGTTAAACGTTATTTTTAAAAATTACAACTGATCGATCACTCACATCGAATTGTAAAACCTTATAATCTATGTGGTTTGGTTGGCATACTTGCCTTTATTTCCCGAATAGATTTATTATGTTTTCGCTCTTGGCTCCGCCATTTTTTGTTCTTCACTTAATGACAGACAAAGACACAAATAATTATCCTCTATTTATTTCACGTTTTCAAGAAGACGAAGTGAATATCTATATTCTTGAACCAGAACTTCTGATTTTTCTCTTTAAAAAATACTTATAAATCATGGTTAGACATTCTATTTTTTCTAATATAGTTATTAAAGAAGACTCAAGGTATTACCATCTAAAACAATTGGAAAGGAACTTTATAAGCTAGATCTTCCGTTCTTATCCATTTTATATCAAATGTCTTAATACATGTATATTATGTAGTTCATTTTATATGTTTGTTGAAATTTTGATATGAATAAAATATGTTTAAACCAACTTCTGATTTCTAAAATGACATAATTTTCCGGTCTTTCATTCAGATAGGAACCAGAAGAGTTCTTCATCTGTTGGTACAAGATATGAACTTGGACCCTGATGGTAAAGATAAGATCTCGGTAATCCACGCAGAGGGCGAGAATCGACGAGTTATTTTGGATACAAAAACAACGATAGAGGGCGCTGAAAAAGAAGTAAAAGGAGGGAATCTCATAATCAAATTCAACCCATACAAAAAGTCGAAAGCTGGACGCGGGTTCATCATTCTGTTTAGAAGTAAAACAATTATTCTTTAATGCTTTCAAGTAGTTTATCGGGATTTCTCAGTAGATTATCGCTTAACCCTTTCCCGTTTTTCAAAATTTTAGACTCGTCCGAATTGAAAGAAGTTGTAGATGACAATTAAAAGTGGGTGCAAATTAAAAAGTAACTAACCAAATGGTAAGAAAATATTGTTGGAAAAGAAGAAATTGCTTGTCACAAGCAATTTCTTCTTTTTCCACGATGTTTTCTCATGTATAAATATCAGAGGGACGTGAAAACAAGGGTTTGAACGGGAAAGGGTTAATAATTTCACCGAAAACAGTGAAATTATGAAAATGATCACTCACTGTTTAGTAGATTAGGCTCTGCTTTCAACCACTGCGCTTTACTGAACGCGAATGAGCCGCCGTCATAGCGTAGTTGGTAGCGCGTCGGACTGTCAATCTAAAGGTCCCGGGTTCGATCCCCGACGGCGGGAGTCATCCTTTCCGACTGTTTGTCTCCCACCAATGGGTCGATAATCGTAGACCTATGTAGGATAGCAGTTGGAGGCTAGGAAAGGATGTGATGGCGGTACTGGTGTGAGAAATACCAGGAATCCATTGTTAGGTGCTCCAGCCGCCGCGAAATAACTGAAAGATTGTTGAAAGCGGCGTAAAACCCCATTCAAACAAACAATTTACTGAACGTCATCTAGGACAAAAGACACTGGTGACGACATTAGGTTGCCATGTAATTCACTTGCTCAATGACGAACTTTGAGAAAACCCTTTCCCCCAAAGTGTCATATTTTGTCATTTTTTTTAATCAAAGAAATAATAATAAATGTTTATTTTCGCGAAGATCGATTTATGTTCATTTTGTGAACAGTAAAAGAATATTTCAACTCCTGGCTCCGTCACTTGTGAAAATATAGCTTTTATTGTTCACTCAATGAAAGATAAACTGATCTTACACTGAAATAAGCAATAAGCCTCTATGAATAATATGCTTAATACGTTTAGCTATTATTCTTTTTTAAGTAGAATGGTAGCTGAAATGCATGTTTTTTCGTTTTTTTCTTTTTGTACTGTATATTGGCAATAGTGATATCATAATGATATATCCCATACACAGAATACATTTTAACATCGTGTCATTTGTACGATAAGGAAAATCACAAAGGAAAAGAAATGCACTCTTTTCACGGTTACATAAGTAACCAATATGATCCTTCGATTACCAAAATATGCTTTCTGAACTAGGCAATGCAACTCAATCTACACTGTTTGTTAGAAAAGTCCATACTCAATATCAACAACAACTGAAATTTTCACAGAAGAAATACATTCTGAATATGTGTCTGGAAAGCCATGTTTTATTTATAAAGGGAAAACGAATGCCTCATTATTAGTTTTAGTTTGACTACTTTCATAATACATGTACTTGAAATACTTAAGAAAATGGCTTTCAAAAATTCGATTTCTAGAAACAAGCGACACCACCCTCTGAGTGTAATCTGCTCAATTTGTAGACAAAGATATTGTATCTTTGGGAACACCAAAATACAATTTGGAAATCTTTGAAGATTTGGAGCAGTGTATAAATATATTAAATTCAGAGAAATTGGAATGCAAATCAGATAAATTTCATCAAATCGTTTTACTTTTCACCGCAAATATGACTCTTTTACAACGCTTTAAAATTACCTTTGATTACTTACAGAATATAGTGCTAGGACTTACCAAAATCAAAGGGCTGTCGGTACTGACAGATATCAATCTGATATCGTTCAAGACGAAGGAAGAAAGGGCCGAATTAGATTATCAAATAGACGGCTGTGTTCCGGCGGCAAGAAGTACAGACAGAAAGGAAGAGCTTGTGCCCCACGAGTTTGGACAGATTATTTCACTAGACTTGAGTAACTTTTTATGACAGAAATTCTAAAATTTGCTACGAGTAAAGCACTAGATCTTAATGACGATGGTAAATAGAGAGGTTAACTTATTCTCACAAGACAACATTTTAGCGACTGCAACAAGACAACATTTTAGACTGGTCCAAATGAAAACAAAACAAAAAAACAAAAACAAGTTGCTGAATGCGATTCGAAGCTGGTTTTTGTCGAGCCCGCTTGTGGTGATCGAGGAGACAAAGTTGTCACTATGACAAGTCGGTGTATGTGCGTAAGTGTGTTAATGCATTAGTTAGTTCCTTAGTCTGTTAGTCCGTCCGTCCGTCCGAAAATGTCCGGACAATTACTCCTACAATTATGGATGGATTTCAAAATACCTTGGCACAATTATTCTACATCATGAGTAGATGTGCCTTTTGAAAGAACTTTTTGGATAGCTTCAAGTTCAAGGTCACAGCTCAAGGTCAAACACAGAAATTGTGATTGTCCGGAGCTTTCTCCTCCAATTATGGATGGATTTCAAAATCACTTGGCATAATTATTCTCCATCATTAGTAGATGTGCCATTTGAAAGAACTTTTTGGATAGCTTCAAGTTCAAGGTCACAGCTCAAGGTCAAACACTAAAATTGTGCTTGTCCGGAGCATTTCTCCTCCAATTATAGATGGATTTCAAAATAAATTGGCAAATTTTTTCTCCACCATGAGTAGATGTGCCATTTGAAAGAATTTTGGATAGCTTCAAGTTCAAGGTCACAGCTCAAGATCAAACACTAAAATTGTGCTTATCTGGAGCATGATACCTACAAAACTTTGCGGGCTCGACAGCAGTAGTCCTGGGACAACCATCTAGTTTTTAGATCTTTATTTTTCTTGATAGAAAACTTTGTAAAAATGAATGGACTCTCAAACATTTATTCTTGAAAGTCCTAAGAATCGAGATTGTGTTGGAATGGGTTAACAACGCAATTATATTGGAATAATTATCTTACATTGTATGTGGGCTTACAAAGCTTTTTACTCTTTTCTGTAAAGTTAATAGCTTTTTTGAAAATGCTTTAAAATATTTAGCTTGTTTATCTATTCCCTCACGATCCCGTTTTTAATGCCCTAAAAGAAAAGAAAAAAAAAAACACATTATGAAATAGATTGAAAACCCATGAAATTGCTTGTTACAAGCAATTTCATAATTATTCACACTGCTTTCTCCCTTCGAGATTTTTTCTTTCAAATTTCATCATATTGAAAGTGTCGCCTGCCACCTCTTTGGATTTAGACGGGTCTAAAATTTTGCTATGGAAGAATGGGTTATTTTGAGTTACATTATTTAAAAGACATGTACATACTCTTTAAGTTTATATTGCCATACTCAATAAGGTTCGTTACTTAATACTTTTGTGTAAGGATTATGCTAAGAATATAATTTTGTAAAGTATCATAAGTAAAATCGCCTTTTTAAACACGTATCAATGATTGTAATAAACCATGTATTTGTACATGTTTAAACAATCTCTCAACCCCTCCAACCTACCCGTCCACCCATCCACCCACACCCCCCAAAAATCCAGTTAAAATAGAAAAAATAAAACCAAAAAGAAAATTATAATACGCCATGTTTTCCTTTTAAGTCAAATGGACCAAGCTTTGAGTAAATGCCTCTGGTGTGTCTGTTCGACATAACTGCATAAGACGTTATGAAAGCCCATGTGGATTAGCAGAATTACATGTAACTTCTTTTCTCTGATTATGCTTGATTTATCAATAACTAGTTAGAACGATTGATCTTACGAACCACATACTAGATCAGTTCTTTTAATTGTTTGTTCCTCTTTATTAAGATGGAAGTTAAAGATATAAATGTAAAGTGATTGATCGAGCTCTTTGCGCAATCGTAAGTTTGTTAATGATCATCGAACGTTGGGGCCCGTTAGCTAGCAATCTGACCAGTACAAATACTTCCAGATGGCGTTACTTGTATGACGGCACACATACAAGTACAAGTACATCAAATACTCGGTGCTAAGCCCTTATACATGCATATATTTATACAGAAACTTATTGCAGTTTTGCATTAGCGCGCATTACAACACGATACTTCAGAATTGTCTTACTAGTATTCACAGGTTATCTATTTTGCCATAACGTATCTGGCTAAAATCCAAAAGAAAGCCTGTAATGAGTTGAAAGGTGTCTTTGGCATAACATGTGGCGAATTGTAGATAGCTTCGTCTCCTTGTTTGTAATAAAACAATGATATAGCAATTATCACTGAAAATAGAACAAAACAAAGCTCGTCATACACCAATGGACGCATTGTAGCATGTTTCTTTACAATTGTTTGTCACGCGATTTATAGTCACGCAAGATGTTTAAATGATTATCATCTACAAAGAAATTGAATTGAGACAGGCCTAAAATTTTGAAAAACAGGAAAGGGTAAAAACTAGAACCCTAAGGATCGCCGTAGTATGGTCGCTAAATCGTTTCTAATGTTCGCCGTGATACGGTCGCTAAATAGTTTCTAATGTTCGTCGTAATACGGTCGCTAAATAGTTTGTATTGTGCGTCGTAATACGGTAACAAAATAATTTCTAATGTTCGCCGTAATACTGTCATTAAATAGTTGCTAATGTTCGTCGTAATACGGTTGATAGGTTCTAATGTGCGTCGTAATACGGTCGCTAAATAGTTGCTAATGTTCGTCGTAATACGGTCGCTAAATAGTTTGTAATGTGCGTTGTGATACGGTCGGAAAATAGTTTCTAATGTGCGTCGTAATACGGTCGCTAAATAGTTTGTAATGTGCGTCGTGATACGGTCGGAAAATTATTTCTAATGTGCGTCGTAATACGGTCGATAGGTTAAAATGTTCGTCGTAATACGGTCGTTAAATAGTTTGTAATGTTCGTCGTAATAGGTCGATGAATAGTTTCAAATGTGTGTCAATGACCAACAGATAGTCTAAGCTAAGGGAGGGGAGATGAAACTTACTTACTGTTGCAATGCCATGATGCGCGTGATATCGTGCCCTATTTTTTAATTATTTCTGACGGACTCTTTAGGCGTAAATCAGTGTTACCAGGTTCGATGTGTTATTTTTAAAAACCTGTCTCCCCTAAACAACTGTACATTTTCAAAAAGGCGTAATATCAGGATTATATATAATTGGTAGACCCTAATCTAACATGAGAAAATTTTAGACTACTCCATATTGAAAAAAGATGCAGACGACAATTTCAAGTTAATGATTTCTAAATTTCCTTGTCTTTCGGGGTAGAGAACATTGTGGATAATGAAGATATTGCTTAATACAGGCAATTTCTTCATTTTTACAATCTTTTCCAAAGATTTTGCCTGAGGGGTGTCAATAGGAGGGATTTGTGGGAATGGGTTAAATACGAAAATGCCTACAAATAACCCGCTTAGCGTAGATGAAATGGCGGTTTCAATAACGCGCAGTCTCTCAATTATAAAGTCAGTAATTTGCCTCAGCATTCCAGCTGTATACCGCGGGAGCGATAAGCTATACAGTTACAGATGTTCAAAGATGTTAAATTTTATTTTGAATTAGCATTTTCAATCCATTACCAAACAACTAAATTTTGGAATAGTTTCAGACGAAAATTCAAATCGCTTCGAAATTGAAAACTAAGGCCCACATAGGGTAGAAAGCATTGTGAAACAAGCATTTTTTCCTTTTCACACAAAGCTTTCTTTAACGCAGGGGCGTAAAAGCGTGATTATGTGGGAATGGGTTAAGCTTCTACTGGATCATGGAAGGTTTAACTTTAAAAGATATAAATAATCTCTCATGTGTTTCTTATTGGTGATAATTCTCATTGAGTATGGTTAATTTAATACTGTCCAAGTTTCTTAAATGATATCTTAATTATTTGCGGGCTTTCATCGGAAATTGATAATCTCGGAAAAGTAAAAAAGCATTGATCTTGAAAGCTAGTTAGACTGGAATCAAGTGAATTTCGTTTAATTTCGACTTCAGTAGAATTTCAGTAAAGACGCGGTTGGTAGGTGCACCTAACAATGGCTTCCTGTCAATTTTCCCACCAGTAACATGTACAACTGCAACAATAAATTCGGGCCATTACATGTATAGCCGCTAAGCCAACTTAACAGGCAAATTATTTATCATAATTCCATCGGCAAAAGACAGATGACGTGTGTAATAATGGCATTTATTTCCCGAACTTGTGATCGTGCTCAGGACTCTGAAATAGAAAACGTCCTGTATTATCTACTTCACACACCAATCTAGGCGAGATGTTGTGCTTAATTCAATAAGATTTTCAATATGAAAAATGCCATTTCCACACCAAATTGGGCATATAACTTTACTATGCCAACACCCACGTCCATCATCAGTACTTTCAGTGCTTCGATTTTAAACATTTCTTCGATGGTTAAGCCTATCGAAACTCAATATCTTAAGGTTGTCAGAAATTGTCTTTTACTTATTTGTTTCATTTCGTATAACCATTCCAACTATTTCTTGCTGCCATTTCGACACAATATCTGCATGTACTCAAATACTTTCAATATGATTCTTGGGACCTATAAAGTGCAAATGCATCAACTCTGGTCAAACTGCACGATCCATGCAGTCTAACCAGAGTCTACACTTTTTGAAATCCAAAATTGTCTGACATTTATGTGAAGTTTTTTTAGTTTGGCGCTTTAGCCTTATTCAAGCTGTAGGTAGGACGTTTCAGGTTGCATTCTAACAACTTACATTTTTGTTGTATGTTGCTGGCCAAATAAAGTCAATTTATATGGAATCGCAACTTTCTGTTGGAGTCAGCGAGTAGGACAAGGGGGTCACTGGGCGGGGCAAGCGATCCGTCAATTAAAACACAATGTTTCTTTTCTCTAGATTTATTTGAACACACCTTACACAACATGCACTCATTATGTATTTTGTTTCATAGAAGTGGTATTATAAAACAAAACTATCACCAACAAACAATATATAGTTTTTCAAGTGGTGGGGAATTTCTAGATTCTTTATAACTTTAGCAGGACTAGATTTAGGTTGTACCGAATTTATGATTGTGGCACGTGAAAGACTTTGTAGACTAGCAGGTTCTTTCATTGACTTCAATAATGTTATATATTTATCATGTATTTTATCACGTCCTTTGGTCAACTTTTGGCTGGCATGGCGTTGCTTCGACATCTTGAAACCAATGGAGATCAGTTTTCGTGCCGTATTTGTACGCGTCCTTGAATGGAAGTCATGAAAATCTGTCGTATATTTTAGTAACTTTTCTAAAGGTGTTTCACCGTGTTTATTAACTAAGTTGAATTTAGCACCGTTTTGTATCAACTTGACGATGGTTTCCCGACAACTTAACCCACAAGCAATATGAAGAGGCGTATCCATGTTTACGTCATCAATGACGTCGACGTGTTGACCTTCAGCAACGAGAACATCCACTATCCCTCCAGCATGGGCTGCGGGTATATGTAAGGGGTATTTTCCAGAGGCCGATGTTTGATTTATGTTGGCACCTTTTTCGATCAAATGTTTCACCATATTTACCTGAAAAAGAACTCAAAATATATAGCCTAAAATATTTAATACAAAGTGTTCGTTGTAATAATATAGAGCCGCGACTATGAATGAATATGGAGTGACAAGGACCGTCTGGCTGTCGCTCCGTCCGGTGTTTCGTCCCTAGGTCTACATCTTGAAAACACATCTCCTCCTAATTCATCGACAAATTTGAATGAAATGTTCACATTATGTTCCCAGTCACTTGATATAGGGCGGAGGGTCTTGGGTTTTGCCATTTTAGGCTTCGTCAAAGAAAATACGTTTTTAAAATTTCTTATTGACATAACTCGTTCTCTATAACTGGACAGACTTTGTGATTCTTTTATACAGATGCTCCTATTCACCTTGTCTTGTGCATCAGTTTTTTTACCATTCGAGGCTGAGTGACAGAAAAGGGGAATTTGATATGGCGGCGTATATTGTGATTATGCCAATCTTGTTCGTTGGTTTAATATGGTGAAATTGCCATTCGTATTTTTCGCACGACGTTTCTTTATTGGCGTGCTAACTTATAATAAAGTATTACAAGCAACGGACTGCTATCAGCTTTTTCTCATTAACCATTTCCTATTCAATCCCTTGTTTTTACGACCCTGGGATTTTATGATTGAGAAAACATTTCAGAAAAAAAAAAAGAAATTGATTGTAATAAGCAATTTCTTCTTTTTCTACAATGTTTTCAATCTTACTGAATGGTTACTTTTCTAATTAAATCCACATTTAAATTTCGTCTGCAAAACCTTTGAAATTGGACTGGTCTAAAATTTTCAAAAATAGAAAAAGGTTAACATATTTTCTTTAATGATGGTGCTTGAAAATATGCATACAAGTTATAACTTCAGGACTACATGTAATGTTCTAGTTAACTGTCTTAAAAAGTAAATTGTGCAATCAAAGACTTTAGATCGTCATCCGATCTATGCAGAACAGTTATATCGTTGATGGATTTTGTTAAATGAATAACACAAGTATTAAGGAAATAACGACGCTAATAACGAGGAGCATAATAGCCTTTCAGTTTAACGTAAGATATTCACCATTAATAATCGATATATTACTCCACGTAAATGGCCATTATTATTTTCTTAATCAACATTAATGGCACTTAGACATTGAAATCAATCCGTCTTTTTTAATTAAAACTCTCTGGTATTTGCATTGCCATGGCATTTAACGATGACATCAAAAGGTTTTATCCAAATATAACGTGTGGCGAATGGAAAAATCTCAAAACTACAATTTGATGTAGGTGTTTTTCTATAACCAAACGATGGTATCAAGACCTTAAAAACCAAATATCTTTAAAATAAAATAGATGTGGCCAGTTGGCGAAGAAGAGCCATCCCGGTGGTTCGAAAAAATATCGAATCTTGAAGGTCATAGCTGAGTGCACAGATGATCAGGATCAAAACTCTTTCTCTTTTGGAATATTTCATCAATTGGCCAATCGCGATTGTCAATTAAATAATCAATCGATCAGTGAAATCATTCATTTAGACTTGAAATTAACTTTGAACTCCGACACTGGTCGCTGTTTATGTGAAGCATTTCATTGGTTTGGCGACTTAAGCATCGTAACTACAGCTTTAGATAAGATGTTTAGGTCGCCAACAAACCATTCAACTTTTTGACACACGCTATTGGCCATTAATTTTGCACAATTGACATATCTCCAGCCCGCCCACTGAATCCCTAAAACCCGCCCATCAACTCCGACAGGAAATTCCGCTTCGTTTTTAACGGCGTTATTTTGCAAAATTTATGGCCAAAAATGCCATGTTTATTCTCAATATCTGGTGGATTCATGTATTTGTTTCTTTGAGTTTCCGCATTGCCCCTTATTGCGTGACGAGTTACATTTCTCAAGCAAGCAATTTCTTCATTTACACAATGTTTTGCCGATAGGTTTTCATGTTGGATGTCAACAACCTTAACTTTGTGGGAATGGGTTAACGATCGCGATTGATTAATCTTTCTGGTGGCAGGGCAGGTAAGCGCTATGAGTTATTATTGATTGTTTGTGAAGTGACATAATAATTTTCAAGATATAGGATTTTATCCGAAACGTATTTCTTTTTTGGCAATTATGATCTTTTCATCACGCATCAGACGCAAGGTTTCTTGACTGACTATTCGGCGATTAAAAACATATAAGGTAGAAATTGCATAATGGAAATTGAAATGAAATGAATCAGTAATACGAATGCTTATACATATAATCTGTTGATAAACAACTTGGGACCATTAAAGCTTAACGCATATTAGAGGGTATTTAAAGGTTTAGATGTTTGGTCTTATTAAGTGGGATTTTAGACTGGGGTTAATACCAAAGAGAAATGACACCTGTAAATAACATGACTTGATCCGCTTAACAATTGATGCTTGTTTATTTTTTTGTTAATTTTCTATTTATTTATCTATTTGCTTGTGTTATGAATATATTCAACCAATTTCATCTCGATTTCGCTTTTTAAAGCGCATGAAGAAAAAAGCGCGGGGAAAACATTGCGGTAAATGAAGAAATTGCTGGTAACAAGCAATTTCTTCATTGTCCACAATGTTTTCTATCCAAAAAGAGAAAGAATTCTTAAATTTCACCAACTTGAAATTAACGTCTGCATCTTCTTTCCAACTGGCCAGTCTAAATTTTTGTCGTCAATGGGTTAATCCCTTTGTGACATAGGTGCGAACGTCTCACGAAAGCTTTCACGTTTTTTGTCAGTCTATCAAAATTTATAAAGGAGGTTAAATCGGTACATAAAACGAAACACTATATGAGATATTGTCCTGTCGTGATGGTTTAAGCGGCTCTTGCACAGATTATGAAAGAAAGTTTTTGGATTTCAATTTTCTAATTTCAAACTGTTATGTTTTCAGACATTTGACAGAAAGTGATTACGCTGATTTTATACTTAAAATGACTGATCATAACATTAAAAACAGAAAAGAATCAAAAACTAGTTCGCGTTATGAGACGCAAAAATAAGTCAACGAAGTACAACCCGAATGGGATCGGAATTGATCGTATAAATACGTCATCTATCGATTGCACTGAAAATTGCCTTATTTATAGTTTCCATGACGTATCAATTTAATCATTGGCTTCCGCTAGCAATACAGTCGTTATCGACATTGCCCGAAGACTAACGACCTCATCCGATAAATTCCGATGTTTCAAAGTAGGGCATAGGAAAATATCACATTATATTAAATTTATAGTGAATATAGTATATTTAACACGAAGAAATAACATTTATCGTTAAATTGACATAAAAACTACTTGAAAAGTAGATTTTTATATATATCAAATGTTAATGAAAATATGGACAAGAGCCGCTTTAATATGACTTTTCAGATGAATGAAACTAACGTATTGATCGTAGGTTATCGATTGGAGAGTTGACTAAGCTAGATCGTAGATCGTATACCGGCAAATTCCAACAATGTCTGCACCCTCTGATCTGGGTAGTACACCATTTGCATGTCAACTTTTATGTCATTAGCGGCTGACTTAGATCGTAGATAAACAAGCTTATCACTTCCGAGTTTTTAGATAACAGCGCTGCCGCCTTAACACATCCCCACACAATTCCGTTTTACGCCCGCGAAGAAAAAAGCTTATGAACGCATTGAGAAAAAATGAAGAAATTGCCACTTTCTCATTTAGGACCAGTCTATTTTTTGTCCTCTGGTAATGTGTTAACCGCCGAGCCTTGAAGGGTTCCTTGTAGAATAACGGCAATTGCTGGCCAAGGTCGTTTATTATTAGAATCTCAGCTTAAGAAACTGACTAATCTGGGTAAGTACTTCGGCTCTAAATAGAAGCAGCACCTAGTTCCCCAGTGTAACTTTTTGGATCGACCTTAGTTGGTCCAGATGCCGTAAACCCTTTCCTGTTTTTCAAAATTTTAGACTTGTCCAAATTCAATGGTTTTGCAGATGGAAATTTAAAGTGGATTTAATTTGAAAAATATTCATTCAGTAGGGTAGTAAATATTATGGAAAAAGAAGAAATTGCTTGTTACAATGTTTTCTCAATTAAAAAGTGACAGGGATGTAAAAACCAGGAATTAACCAGGAAAGGGTTAAAAGACTATGATCAGACGGTTAGCTGATCAACCTCCAGATATCCGGCTTACATTTGAAAGACACAATAACCTATTACCGGGCGACACGATTTTAGACTGCCCGACATACAAAATGTTGCAGATGACAATTTTTATTAATCATTTCATACATTTATTTATTTGTTTATTTTGGGGCAGAACCATAATGAAAAATATATGAAGGCGTTGCCTGAAAAAGCCACTTCTTTATTTTTCACAAATTGTTCTTTCGGAGCCTAAAAAGCCGCCGTCATAGCGCAGTTGGTAGTGCATCAATCTTCAATCATAGGGTGTCATGGGTTCGATTTCCGGCGGCGTCGCGTATTCTTTCCGACATTTGTCTCTCACTAATTGGTGGATAATCGTAAATCAATTTGGAATAGCAATAATAGGTTGTAATGGTGGTACTTGTTCGAGATATACTAGAGAAATCTATCTAAGGTGCTCCAGCCGGCGCGATATTACTGAAAAATTGTTAAAAGCATCTCTAGACACCATTCAAACATACATTCGGAGCGTTAAAAGCGCAATTGTGTTGGAATGCGTTAAGAAATACATTATTATTTAACTATTTCTAAGTTTGAGAAAACATTTAGAGTTATTTTTTTACAGTTACTGCAGATCTAGTTATTTCAAAAACTTTATGTTTTTAACGATATGTTAAGGTGTATCAATTTACATTTCGATCGTGTGGCATATTCTCAATTTCGTTTCGCAGCGAAAACAATTCTTTTGAAGCAGGATAAAGAATACAATCGATTACATTTAAATTTGAAAGATCACAAAAGAAATAATTAAAAATGCATGGAGCGTTGTGAGCTTTCTAAATCCCATACATTATTGTTAAACATTGTTGATTGTGGTAAAACTTGCCAGGTTTCACCGGCTATGGAAATATATGTGTGGATCAATTCAGCTTTCCCCCTTTCCTGTTTTACAAAATTTAAACTGGTCTAAATTTAAAGGTTCTGCAGACGACAATTTAAAGTTGATTTTATTTTAAAAATAATCATTCAGTATGGTAGAAAATATTGTGGGAAAAGTAGAAATTGCTTGTTACAAGCAATTTCTACTTTTCCCACAATGCTTTCCAAAGAATAAAAAAGGACGTAAAACCAGAGGTTGAACGGGAAAGGCTTAAAACAGGAAATAACCCGATTAACTTCACTTGAATTGCATTGTAAACATTTTATGACCTGACTTCTTTTTGTTATGTTTAACGGGAAATTCGTCTGCTTCTGCCAAAAGGGCAAGTTGAGCTCAACAAGTAAAAGTTAAAATTTCCGTGGGCAGCCTAGCTTACTCTAGCATGTTCTTGTCACAGAATAGAATAGCGTTTAAACTGTTATTAAAAGTCAAGGTCACAAACTGAAAATTTTTCAACCTAATTAAGTATTGTATGACTTATGGTAAACAAGTATAAGTAATGTTTAAATATTAAGTATATTTACATTCTATTTTCAAAGTGAAGTTGTCTAAACGGCTTTACACTTACCCCCACCCAATATTTTTGAAATTCCATCAACTATTAAATGCCGTCTGCAACTTCTTCCAATTCGGACCAGTCTAAAATTGTGTTGTTCGGGTATTGGTTAAATAAATTCGATAAAGTAAGAAAGAGTTTTACTGAATATAGCGATATACACTGGTGAACCTGTCCCATATACGCTTGTATCGTCAGATTATGACAGGCTCGCCAGTCAATATACATAGGAGACTAAAGAACTTGTTTCAAACGATGAAAAAAATGTTGAAATTGTTACAATAACATACCTTGTCCTTTAACGGACTACGTATAACAGCGAACAAGACACCATCACCCCGTTTGTCTACTGCATTGATATCAGCCCCGTGTTTGACTAGAATATCAACCATATTTGTGTCACCCCTACAGGCCGCCTCATGTAGTAACGGTTTGCCTTGGAACGAGGAGTTCGAATCGGCACCTCGCTCTAACAAACTATCAACAACGGCCGTATCGCTGTTCATCAAGGCCTGACACAACATTTTATTGATCACAGTTTTCCCTCCCTTGAACAATTCTTGACTTAGAATGACGTCATCGACGTAAGGTAAGAATGTAACTAGACTAGACACCAAGTTTTTCGAGATCGAATTGAGCATTAGTGTGACGTACTCTTCTGTAAAAGTGGACAATTTGGACCCGTGTAGTTTAAGATGTTCATTAAGTGCGTCTGTTTCCCCGTTTTCCATGCACCATTTTATACACTGTAGAGCGTACTCTGGTGGAGCCTCAGGATCCAGCAAATCCATCGAGACGGCGCCTGAAGCAAATGCATACGAAAAAAGATATATATTCGGTAAAGCGCAATGATCATTCTAGATAAAATTGATTTGTCGCGAATAGTTTTGACCCCGGTCATCCTGCGTATGCTGGACGGTCCGACCAGGGTCGAAACTTTCCGTACTCAACAAAAAATACCTTTTAACTTGACGACAAATAGCTTCAGGTCAATAATGATATGAATTTTTCGGCTCCGGGGAATGAAAATTAAAAATGAATACGTGCCCCGTCTAAAAAGGGATCTTAATGAAGTGCGAAAAAATATCAATGATCAAAATGCACGGACTGACGTAGGTCGAATTTGTCCGCTCTTTGGAGATTTTTTAATACAGAATGCCCATTCTACCTTAATAAATGTTTATTATCGAAATGACCTCTGACCCGATCACTTTTACAACCACCTGTCTCACTGTCTCATAATATAGTAAATGAATAAACGAAGCAAAGGTTTCTACAAAAAACGGGCGCATATTGGTAAAAATATATTACTAAATAAACCGTCAAATGAATACAATGATAAGAAAAAGAAGTAAATCCATAAGACCCAAACAAATTATTACATTTTTTTCTAAGAGAGAAAGAAAGGGGGTAAAGAAGAAATAGAGGAAAGAAAGAGAAACAAAAAAAAAGAAAAAGAAATACTAAGAAAGCAAGAAAGAAAGAAAGACAGACAGACAGAAAGAAAGAACGAAATCCGTTCTATAAGTACCTATATTGTTTTAAATCACAAAGAAATAGATTATTTCTTCACTAATTCCACTTGTTGACGTTTCGATGACTTTTCAAGTCTGAACGACCTTATAGTAATTCACGCCATTTAAATCTCTAACCACAGACACTATTTATAATAGGTTCTTTCAAAAGTGCTACCGTGTCAAATAACCCTTATCCCTGAGAAAATAAGACTTCAATAGACCTATGATTTTATTTGATTTATTATTTTTTTCATTGTTTATTTAATTCAAGCTTTAATATTAACACCGTGTTCTCATTGAAGAGTTATATACATTTCGAATTATAGATACATGTATAAACATTAAAATGACAGTTTGTTGTTACAATGATTAAAAAGTTAAACCTATGTATTTTAAATCATCATTTGGATCATGATTAATGGGTTTTTACGCCGTTTTAGATAATATTTCAGAAATATTTACGGCAATGTTAACTTATATGTGAGCTTGCTGAATCATCGTTACTCGGCTGTGGCTATATATGACTTGCTTAACCCATTCCCATGTGAATTCTTTTAAGATTAGTTCAAATTCAAAGAAGATGCAGACGACAGTTTTAGGTTGATGAATTTCTAATATTCTTTGTATTTTGGGGTAGACAACTTTTTGGACAAAGGAGTAAAAAGGAGGGATTGTATGGGAATGGGTCAAAGGCATACCCATATGATCAGTCAGGCGACCATAACACAAACCCCTAAATTCGACTTCTTTCGGATTACCAGTCCGCCGCCTAACCATTAAATCACGCTTGACCCCACCATTTACATAAAGAAATAGGTTGACCTACGCTAAGAAATATTAGATCATCAATTGTCTGCCAGAGTCTTCGAATTTCTGACAAGGTGAAAAGGAATTAAGATAGAATGGGTTTACGATAAAATCTCCAAACTCTAAAAGTAGCGATTCTGTTCAGTTTGCACAGTTCCTGCAGTCTGATCAGGATCGATATTTTCGCATGTCGCTTTCCGCGTGATGGGTTACACTTATCCTTGACAATTATTTTAACACATTATTTGCATACGACAGCTTAAGCCATAACCACACGATAGCTTCACCCATAACCATAACAGTTTGACCCATAACAATACGACAGTCTAATCTATTGCAATATGGCAGTTTAACCCATAACCATACGATAGCTTCACCCATAACAATACGACAGTCTTATCTATTGCAATATGGCAGTTTAACCCATAACCATACGATAGTTTCACCCAGAACATTAACAGTTTAACCCATAACAATACGACAGTCTAATCCATTGCAATATGACAGTTTAACCCATAACCGTACGGAATATTAACTCATAACCATACGACAGTTCAATCCATCAGCATACCACAATTTAATCTATTACCATACAACAATTCAATCCATTACCATACGAGTGTTTAACGCAAAACCATGCGACTGTTTCATACATTACCACACGACAACCCAATATGAAAAAAAAAAAAAAAAAAAAAAACTGACAAAATTCCAGTGTTTCTCACGATGAAAGTGACCTCTATTTCAGTCTGTACATTTTCAGAAAAGAAATGAGTTTCGAAAATAATTCCAGTCATTGGTGGATTGCGGCTGTCAACCAGAGAATGAATCGACCACTCAAGTTATTCATTTAGACCGGACTTGAACTGTGAACTCCTAAATTGGTCGGCATATACGCGAAGCATTTTTGTTATTCAAGCTGTAGTTACGAAGCTAAGGTCGCCAACCAGTACTTGCTATTAGTCGAAAATTTCGCAAAATAACTCCGTTCAATATTGAGTAGAACTTCCTGTCGGAGGTTAGGGGTCGTGGTCAGCGATCCGTTAACCCATTCCCTCTCAGCGATTGTTTGGACTGGTCCAAATTGAAAGGAATTCCAGACGACAATTCAAAGTTTATGAAATTTTAGATTTTTTTTTCAATTTTTGGGTAGAAAACATTGTGGAAAATGAAGAAATTGCTTGTAACAAGCAATTTCTTCATTTTTCACAATGTTTTCACAATTGATTTTCTTGAGGGGCGTCCAAAAGCGTCACTGTGTGGGAATGGGTTGACAATGTAACGCGAAAAGGGGACTTTGTACCGGTATTGAAAGAAAGGTTTTGTTTAAACCTATTTATTTTACATCGATTGGGAAACAAGTTCTTCCAATTTAGAGTAATCCCTCTCGATTCTGCTTCCTGGAAATTGCACCAGTACTCGCGCCGAAAGTGTGGGCCAATGACAGAACCAAGATCGATAGCCACTGCCGGGAATCGAACTCAGGACCTCTTGATCGGGAAGCCGACGCTTTACCTCTCGACCACGGACACCACACATTGAAAGAAAGGAGGAGTAAAAGGACCAAAATTTAGTCATAGAGGATATGTCCGAAATGACTGCAAAGTGAGGTATTGCGATCTGTGTCAAAGAGAAAAAAACAACGTACAGAGTTCGTACTAGAGGGACTTGACACAATTGAATATTTTATATCAGATACGTATATATTTACGTATCTTGTTAAACTCTTCCCTGATCAATCCCTGTTTTTACGTCCCCGTGATTTTATAATTGAGTAAACATTGTAGAATAACATGAAATTGCTTCTTTTTTCACAATACTTTCTACCCTACTGAATGGTCATTTTTAAAGTTAAACCACTAATTTTTCGTCTGCAAAACATTTGAATTTGGACAAGTCTAAACTTTTGAGATAAAAAGAAAGAAATAAAAATTCCTATTGTGACAAGTCCATGTGGTTTGTACAGCTTGAAGTTAGGCGATTCATTTTAATAAACTTCGAAGTTGGGCCCTTATCGCATAACGGATTTTAGATACACCCTCCCACATGAATGTAAGGGATATACGTGAAGATCCCACGCCAATTAAAAAGAATCTATGATATAGATATTATTCATATTTATGACTCAACATAAATAATAACCACTGTATCGAATAACCTATAATCTTTGATACAAAGAAATCCTGTACTTCAGAACATAAGTTTTCTTTGAGATTAAACGCTATTAACCCTTGTCATGCTGAACCCGGAATATTCCGGCTTTGGAAGGAGATGTAGACCAATATCAGCCTGCACATAAGTGCAGTCTGATCTTGGTCTACACTCCTGCTTGTACTTTCCTGCCAGAGTTGTGTGCGAAATTGATTTCTAAAATAAATATTGATTTTAATCGACAAGATCTATCAGTGTTTTCAGCCCTTTGATTTTTCAGCGATTCCACGACAAGAGTTAAGATTTTCTGTTGAAAAACTGAATTTAGTCAAATTATCGGATCGCTGGTCACGCCAACGGAACTGGGCGTTATTATTCAAATTTTATGAGCAGTAAAATGTAACAGAAAAGTAAAATGGTAGGTTTGCGATCTGTACGCCGTAACTACAGCTTGATTATGTTTTAGTTTAGACGCTCGAGTCTCCCAACCAAAATGATTCATATAAATGTCGGCCAAATGACGGAGTTCAATGTTCTCTCCCATTGTGAATAAATGATTTGAATGGTCGAATGAACCTTTGATCGACAGCGGTGTCCAATTTTGTTGTTGTTGTTTGCTTGTTTATTCGTCTTGAATCACGTTATAAAACATTATAATAGCAATATTTTTTTTAATTGAAAGCTTTTCTTGTTCGACGAATAAATCGACCCCGAAACTGGTATGAAGTATATGTAATCTGACAATATGACATCAGTAGATGAAATACACGTTAACGTCAATCGCTAACGTCAGTCGATAAAATCCTGATAGTAGAGTTTATCATTACTTGAGGGGCCGTATGGAATCGTCGATACAACCTTACTGATAGCAAGTCACTTCGTAAATTTGCGTGATTACGTAACTTATTCGACTCTTCAGGCAATATTTGTTAATAAATTACAAAAATGCATTTTCAATCTGCAAAACAAACGAACGGGCACTTAGATTGAAAATATCATCGATTTTCTTAGTAGTTCTAAAACCTCGTAACTACAGCTCAATTTAGAATTAAACCGACAATATGATAAAGGCAGTGAGTAGGACCTTTTTATTGGAAGACATATATAATCAAAGATATCTGAGTCGGTGGTTCGAATTGCAACATGACTCGCTTGTCATAATTATTTTGAAAAGATTTTTTTTCAGCTCCAGTATCACATTATTGAAAAGAATTAGGCCAGCTTTATTTAACTGACCAATCGCGGCTGTTAGTCAAATAACCAGTCGACCAATTAAATCATTCATTCAGACCAGAAATAAGTTTTCAACTTCAACGTTGGCCGTCATTTTCGTAACTTTTTGTTGGTTTTGCGACTGAAAAGTCGTAACTTAAGCTTATTAAACTTCTAGTTACGACGTTTAGATCGCCAACCAACTATTCTTTTTTTTTTCTTACATGCTACTGGCCATACACCTTGCAAATAAATGCCGTGTAAAATCGAAGCCAGGATTTCCTGTTGGAGTCAATGGACGTTGTCAACGGAGTAGGTTTACAGGGCCAGCGATTGGTCGATTGACAGATCGCTGGCCACACCCGCTGAGCTCTGAGAGAAACACTTAATTATTGAACGGCGATATTGCGCAAAGCGCTTCATGGACCTACTTTCAAGCAAAATCATTGGCCTAAGAGGCCACCTATTAAATCGCCGATTCAACGGAAAAAGTAGTTCTATTTACCAAATATTGAATAACATCTTACGAAAGAAATACTTACACAAACCATTTCAAGACTATATTCCATATATTCTAGAAAAACCTTCACCTTTAAAGTGGATATTATTGAAAAATACTAAACATTACTATTGTTTTGGGGACTGATAAGTGAAATATCTAATCCCAAGCTATGGTGGCACAAAACTGACATCATTTGGTATACACCTATTCTTGCAAAGAGCTTCATGGATGTAAACCAAAATTACTATTGTCTGGGACTGCTATCTAATTATCTAAGCCCAAGCTATGGTGGCTTAGAACAGTCATCATAAGATAATCAAACTATTTTATCCCCCCCCTCAAACGCATCGATAAATCGAGGACATATTGTTTTGCGCTGTCTGTTTGTATGTTACTCTGTTTGTCTGCAAAACTTTTAACCTTGGCCATAACACTTGAATGGCAAGGAATAGAGCCTTCATATTTTAACATGATTATTGCTTTGGACAAGACCTTTCTATTTGTTCCAACTTCAATATCATCAGTCAAGGCCAGTTTTCAAGGTCAAATTCATGTATGTGCAAAATGTATACTCTCACATTGGTTTTACTTCTGATTTCCCTATTGTATCAATTAACTGTTTCTGAAAAATGGTAGTGGCGGGGGCATTGGTGTTTAATACATATAACTTGTTCTTACTCGATTAAGAATTTACTCAAACTTCAACTATGAATAAATAATCCATTTCTAATTTACATTAAATGTTGCAAACAACAGTTTACTACCGTTTCTTTAATTTTCACGTATATACGATATAATTTCTGCAGAAACACATCTTTGATCTGAAGTCAAAGTTTGAGTAAATTTTCACTGAGTACGAATAGGTTTCATAATCTTGGACCCTAATAAAACACTCAAAATTTACAAGAGTCTCTATTCATAAAGACAAAAAGGGGAATCCATTTATAAGCACATTAACCCAAATCCTAATTTAGCGACTTTAAGAAACATAACCAGAGAAAACATTATGAAAAAAACAAAAATAAAAAAAAAAAAAAACAAAAAAAAAAAAAAAAAAACAAAAAAAAAACGAAAAATTAAATGCAACATGAAATTTATCGTCTTCTTACAACGTTTTCTTTCCTTTTTGGTATTTGTTTTTCGTCGATATATTTAAACACATAATGAGTTGTCGTCAGCAACATCTTTCAATTTGTAGCAGTCTAAATTTCGTTGGCTGGTAACGGGGTGTTCCAAGGCCAGCGACGCATGTCTAAGATTTAAGTTTTAGGCTATGGATAAACTGAACATGAAATATGCATTTAAACTTACACTACTTCAACTCTCTGAATATTTGAGTATCGGGGTAATACTTGATGGTTAAAGATTTGGCTTGTCTAAAAGTCAACACTTAAAATATATGTTTATCAAAAACCTGGATGATTTAAAGGGTCAATATGTTACTGTGCGGCTTCTTATGTCAACAGAATTGAGACAACGTGATAAAACATTACAGAACTTACTCGTATATAAAGAGGGAATGATAATATTGACCGACTTTGTATATTTAGCCATCAAAACATTGTAGGTATAGCTTTAATATGCTGCAGTTATATTTGTTGAGGTGTCCATGCGCTATTTTTTCATGTAGATATGCAGAAAATCACAATTTTTCTTTTCGAAATCAAATTTTGCAGGATAAACAAATCCAAAAGACACCCCATTCTCCTACCGAATTATATTTAATAGACTAGTGAGATATCCCGATCGAACAATATCGACTGGTCGGGTAATTCGGAATTCAGAGGAAACAGAGAGAGAGAGAGAGAGAGAGAGAGAGAGAGAGAAGAGAGAGAGAGAGAGAGAGAGAGAGAGAGAGAGAGAGAGAGAGAGAGAGATGAGAGAGAGAGAGAGAGAGAGAGAGAGAGAGAGAGAGAGAGAGAGAGAGAGAGAGAGAAA